>JBAMBK010001966.1:0-110624 GCA_037043435.1 Drosophila suboccidentalis
ATGGGGCATTTACACTAGTTGACAAGCTGGTCAATTTCATCTCAGTAGGCTGAAAATTTGGATGGCAACTTAATCAACTCTAGTGTAAACGGTGGTCAACTCTAAGCAAAAGTGTGTGACTTGGTAAAAAGCACAGCCCACTGAGATGAAATTGACAAGCTTGTCAACTAGTGTAAAGGCACCATAGCTGTAATATAGTTCAAGAAAACAGTTCAAAACTGACAAAGTGATAGACAATAGAAGCACAGTCCAAATGGGAAATAAACTATGATAAATTCTGTTCCTTTAAGGGAAATGGAAAGTTTACTTTCTAGAGATCAGCTTGGAGTCAAAACTGGTTGTTAAAAATAATTTGAGTATGATAATAAATAAGATATTTGACTTAAATTAAACAAAATGCAGCGCTTCATCAGAAATTCTCGAAATTCACTTCATTTCTAGACAGATGAAAATCATTATAAAAGTCAGGTGTAAAATTCTTAACCATTTCAACCACTCAGCATTAAAATTGTCAAAAAACCTCAAAGCATTTGATTACACTGAACAAGTCCATATAGAGCCCCGATTATCAAAATACTTGCGGATAAGTGACTGACTGTATTATCGCATTACCGAACTTCGGATTGATTTGAGCCTGATTTTTCTGTTTTTTTTTTTGTGTAAAAGTCTGTGCTTTTTTGTATAAGATAACTAGCTTTCGATCTTCTTTGCATATGTTATAATCCGCTGAATTATTCCGAATACTTCGATGGTATTCCCACATAACTGAATACCAAAGTCCAATGCAGTATCTCATCTTCAATTACTTCACAATAAATACCAATCTTTTTAAGGCCTGAATAAGAAATCATTTTGAACTTTCGAGTAAATAATGAGAAGTGGAGTAGAGAGAATGAGAATTCCTTATGGATTCCGATTGGTTTCCTAATTGGTTGACCTGCTAAGCTGCTCAGATGAATCGAGGGTGTGTGTGTGAGAGTGTGTGTGTGTGCAAGTATGTTCAATCCCAGAGTCAGAGCCAGAGTTGCCATTGCTGCCACTGAGGCTGAGTTGCCACTTATTGCAATTCAAACAATTACCATAAATGACGATAAATGGCCAGAGTTTAATCAGAGCTGAGCTGAGCTGAGCTGAGTTTTCAGTAGCCAAGGCAACGACTGAAGTTGCACGTTGCACGTTGTTGAGTCTCGAGACGCAGGCGCTGTTGCAAGTTGCCAGTTGCCAGTTGCCAGTTTGAAGTTGTTGCGGCTGCTTTACGATGTCAGTTGGCGGATTTAGTCGCATGGCGGGGCAACTTTTGTTTTGTGTCAAACGTCAACCTACTGCGACTGCGACTGAGACTGCGACGCCGACTGCGACTGAGAGTTAACATGCGCTTTGTGCAACACGATGAGGCGAGACTTTGACTTTCCCAAGCGATGCCAGAGGAGACACAGGAACAGGAACATCGAGCACAACAACAACAACAACAACAACACGGGCACCCATTTGCCATGAAATATAACCTCAATCAACATTTGCTCATTACCAAGAGACTCCAAGTGGCCAAGAGACTCCAAGAGTGGCCAAGAGGGGGAGAGACGAAGCGACCCGGGGACCAAGTCGAAGGAGTCTCGCGGATGACATTTTATTTATGAATACCAAATTGTAAATTATTAACATGTTTCACGCAAGTTATGGCCTGGCCGAGAGTGCGACTTTCATGTCCAGCTAACCAGAGAGAGAGACAGCGAAACACAGTGTGAGCGAGAGGGAGAGAGAGAGGGAGGTAGATGGATGTGTGACTGGCAAAACACTCCATAGGACAATCTCCATCTCTTGTCCGTCCACATCTCTCACTATCTCTCTCTCTCTCTCTCTCTCTGTCTCTGTCTGTCTGCGTTTGCTCAATGTTCACTTTATTTTTCTCGCGTGGCAAATGAAAAGTTAATGGCCCGCTTGGACATACAAATGAGGTTATTAGCGCTTGATTATGGCGTCCATTTAGAAATGCCATTTTGACAGGCACTGTGCAAAGTCTCCCAGTTCCCTTGGAATTAACACACTCACATAGTCACAGCCAAATATTTATGCTACAGCCAACTAAAGTTTAAATGCAACCCTTTCTCAATTTTAAAAAAGTCCGAATTTATTATGAATTTAAACTAAAATTTCTACTACTTCATAGTTCAGTGTAATATTAATTTAATGCTTATTTTTAATTTCACTTTTATTTTAAACATGTAGCGTTAAAATAAATGTTAGCTAAATATTGAAAAATGGGCATAAATGCAAAATATTTGAACAGAAGAATTATTCTTGGCCAAATCTTCTGATTAAAATTGTGACTTTTCTTCCATTCACTTAAAGTTTTTAAATTGTTTACTTCAATATTTCTCCATATCTATTAAATTAAAATTGACTACTGACTTTTATTCAGTTTAGTGCTTTTAGATATATTTTTCTAAAAAATATTATATTTGCTTTCTTATTTCTTAGAGTACTCCAAAGATTATGAAAGCTTTAAGCTGTTTTAATCGCATCAAA
The DNA here is from genome assembly GCA_037043435.1 of Drosophila suboccidentalis. Taxonomy (NCBI): domain Eukaryota; kingdom Metazoa; phylum Arthropoda; class Insecta; order Diptera; family Drosophilidae; genus Drosophila; species Drosophila suboccidentalis. The sequence goes on from JBAMBK010001966.1 coordinate 2,527, forward strand.
TTTGATTATAAAGCTAAAAGTTAAGTTGTTTTTTGTAAAATTCAATACAATCTTTGATAGTATAGTAACTATACTATAGTTTATTCATACAAGCTTTGTTCCGCTTTTAGATTCCAGAATTCTATTAACCTACTCATAAATCGCAACACAACTTTCTCTAAAGATTAATCAAAGAATATAAATGTTTTTGACAGTTTAATATGCACTTCATTTACTTTCTGTCTTTAGATTGACATATGATATTCCTGTTAAGGACTTTTTCTCTCTCTCTCTCTCTGTCTTAAACTCTGTTGACCCAGTTAACTGGGATCTTCTTTCCCATATAAATAAGCCTAGTTATCTGTCGCGACCCCAAAAGGCCGTGTTAATAAATTAGCAACCAACTAAGAGCCAAAGATCGGAATCTGCAACACTTGCAGCGAGTATTCATACTCGAATTCACACTCGAATTCACACTCGTATTCACACTCGTATTCGTTCATGTTTGTGAGTATAACTCATTGGCTTGGCACACAAATCAAAGTGCTGCAAAATCTCGGATACTTCCTGATGCAACGGATCCAATGGATCCAGCGGATCTCCTCGAATCGGATTGGATTGGATTTGATCTCGACTCCAAGTCGAGTCGACATCGTTAGGGACGTTTCAATAATTTACCTGAAAAATTACAAGCGACCAGGTGACGAATGAAAGCAGCCGACGTTGTGGACAGCTGTAAAAGTTGCCGAGTGAAAATCGCCAACTGATTGCGATTTGGTGAGCAAGGAAAAAAAAGTGGAGAAATGGACAGACAGACAGTTGGATGGCAAGTCTGTGCTGCGACTGCGACTGCGACCATCGTCAATTTATCTTTCTCATATTTTTGCAGATAAACACGAAAAGTAGACGGACTGCAAACAAATCATGCGACTGACTGCATAAATCACACAACACATTTGACACTTTTGGGATGCCACCGTCACAGCCACAGTCACAGCCAGTCACAGCCTGTTCCTGTTGCTCTCTCTCCTCTCTTTTTAACCCCTCTTCGACACCAGTTTTCTTTTTCTTTCAGTCATGTTGTAGTTAAAACAGTTCATGTCATTGATGAGCATTGAAGTCGAATTAAAAGAAGGAATTAAAAGGTCAACGTTGATTGGCATGGAAATTGTCGCCAGTTGCCCTATTTGAATGCTCTGCGTCGAAAACGAGTCTCTCAGCTTGTCAGTGACTTTGGGTTGATCGAACATGTCTCACTGCCAGAGTGGAAAAAATAAATACTTACAAATTAATGAAATACATTTTTTAAAAATTCGATGATTTGATATTTTTTCGAATTTAATTTGGAATTAAAAACTATCCTTAAAAGAATAATATTTAAGGATAAAATAATGTAAATAAATTAATATTGAAAATAAAAACTGTCAAAAATTAACGTCAAAAAACCTTTATCTATAATTTAAACCATTCGATACTTTGACACAAATGCGTTAATATAAATAACATATTTTTTCGGTTTGATAAACGTAAGAAGCGTACAACTTTTCAGTATGTCTGTATTCTCTACATAATAAACATCCAAATAATTCTGTAAACATTAAATAAATTATTATCAATAACTTTCTCTAAGTAAACTAAACTCTTTCTGTAAAATATCATAAATTTGTATATCAATAACTTTTACTATCTATTGTATAGAATATTCTTACGCTATATACAATTCTCCAAATCTTCTGTAGTCTTCTCTCTTCACTGTCTTTTCTCGACTCGTCCGCCTATCGGAACTCTTATTAATCCGATGTTATGCTAATCTATCGCAGAGTCTCTCGCTCTCGACATGCCGTCGATAGTTTTGTTGTTGTTGTTTGCGAAATTTGTGCGCTTAATGAGGCTAAAGAGTTAGGGATTGAGGAAAGGAAAGGGAAGATAGGGGAGAGAACGGCGGCAAACATTTCACATGCCACCCATAAAGTGGTGACCAGTTGCCTGATCTTCTTCTTCTACTGCGTCTCCTCTGCTCTCCTCTCCACTCCTCCAACTCGACTCCGACTCCAACTCGCCTCCGAGTCCGACACCAAGTTGATTACACTGATGGCGTTGCCGTGTAGCTGTCAGCATCGCTGCCTGATGATGACGATGATGAGCTCGGGGACGCGAGTTGCGACTGCGACTGCGACTGCGGTCGTCTTACTGCTGCTGCTGCAGTTGCTCACTGACAGCGATTGCTGCTGCTGCTGCTGTTGCTTGTTGCCGTATCTGTTTGTTGTCAAAGCTAAAGCGTCTGCCGTCTGGCCAGAGTTGGCCAGAGGTTGCCCAGTTGCCCAGAGTTGAGTTGAGTCGCTTTGGCTGTGTAATAAATCTGTCAGTAGGTGATTTTTATGGCCCCGCTCGACACTCGCCGTCCGCTGCCCTGTTCGCTGCTGTTTATAATCAAATAATAAATGCGCTTCAAGCTCCAAAGCCTGCCACATCCCATCGCCAGCCAGTTTAGCCACATCCACATCCACATCTCGGCTTCCTTCTGAGCTTCAGTCCGTGTCCGTGTCCAAGTCCGCGTTGCGTTGGCGTTGGCCACAACGTCAGCTCGTGGATTTATTGTCGTTATCCCCGCTGGGGCGAATTGTTTATCATAATGTAGACACATATTTTAGAGAGTATTTAAGTAAACAATAAACATTAACTTGATTGAGCGGGCAGCACCAGGAAGAGCTTCGCACGATTGATTGACCCTGAGGCACTAAAAAGCGAACTTATATCAGCCAAATAGGATTGATTTTTAATATAATTATATTTTTATTTTACTTAAGATTTAAAGATAAACTAAGATTTATAAATAAAATAAATAAAATAAAATATCAATGAATAATTAATTGTTGTTTTTAAATATTAAAGATATATAAATTAATGAATTACTACTCAAGTTTTCAATTAATTGTAGCTTACATATTTATAGAATTAGCAATTGCTCATTCAATTTAATAAATTTACAAATTAAAAGTATTTTCATTTATACAATTATGAGCAGATTTCTGCAATTTGGCGTATCCAAATTTGCCAAATATGTGTCAAATGAGCGACAACTTTGTTAAGTGCAAGGAACTCTGAAGATCTGTTGTCGGAATCGACTTGGTCACCATATTATTCCCATCATGCGATGTTGTCACTTGCAACGCGTTGTTGCAAATTGTCACCGTGACTGTCACAACAAGAGTCTGCCGAAAAAGAGGAACAACAACAACAACCAAGACACATTGAAGAAGAAGAAGGAGAAGAATAAGGAATGCCTCATATCGCACGGCAGACTGACAACTGTTGTTGTGGTTGTGGTAAGTGCCAATGTTGTTATTGTTGCTGTTGTTGATAATGTTGTTGGTGTTGTTGATGTTGATGTTGATGCCAGCGCCGTTGTCGTTGTCGTTGCCGTTGTCATTGTCGTCTCGTTGCTTTGCTTTGATTGAGTGATTCTCTGCCAAGACGACGGCCAACCTCATGCATTAGATCACTTAAGAAGACGTATTCGGTTCGAGTTGAACGAAGCTACAGTGCAAACACGCTAAAACGAACAGCTTGATTAAATTTCGTGCCTCAATTAAATGTACAATTGAAAAAATCTTATTTCTTAGACATATTTCCGTTATTTCCATGCTTACCCTTTGAAATTATTTCGATAACTTAAAATATTCATCACTTTTCCAAAGCTCGACCGACTTCTTTGCGGAATATCAATTTTATTTTATCTTAAAATTTTAAAAATAAAATAAATAAAATAAAATATCAATGAATAAATAATTGTTGTTTTTAAATATCTAAAAATATATCTCAATAAATTACTACTTGAGTTTGCAATTAATTGAACCTTACATATTTATGAATTTAGCAATTGCTCATTCAATTTAATTCACAAATTAAAAGTATTTTAGTTCAATCTCTATAGACATTTTTTTAAGTGCAAAATTTTAATTTATTTTTTAAAGTTTTTCGATTTTTTCCATGCTGACCCCCAGTTTATCGAAAACTTTGAATTTTCAAAACTTTAGCAACAACCGATTTTCATACATTCCGTATCAATCTCATGATCATGGCTTGAAATCTATATTCAATCTGCATCTAAACATATTTTCATTTGAACCATTCCAATTTTTCGATTTTTTCCATGCTTATCCCTTTTATTTTAAAACTTTGATTTTTCATAGCTTTATCAAAACTCAGTTTATTTTCATACGGAAAATTAATTTAATCATGGTTCGACCTCTTATTTTGATCTGCATCCAAACCTTTTTTATTGGCAAGCTTTCATTTTTCGACATTTTTTCACATTTTTTTTTAAAAACTTTGAGAGTAGTTTTTGGCGTTTTCTTAAATTTTTTTATTTATTCGACCATAGGCAAAACGTAGGTGGCCTAGGGACTGTTCAGGTGATACCAAACTTTCCTTAACCCATTAAGTACCGATTGAGATTTTCGAATTTGAAAAAAAGTCTACTTTCGAATATTTTTTCCTAGGGCTCAAACCAAAAAAGTTGGGATGCAAAAACAATCTTTAAACAATTTTAATAGTGACTGCAAAAAAAAATTTTCAAAAATCTTTTCGCTAGTATTTTTAATAATTCTTTGAAATGGCACCTACGTTTTGCCTATGGTCGAGTAAATAAAAAACTTTAAGAAAACTCCAAAAACTACTCGTTTATGGTGTCCGGTTTTCTTTGTCCGGTACTGTATATGCTATAATGTTCGATAAAGTGCTCCAAAGCTATTGGAACTGAATGCCTGACGATTTCTCTACTTACTAGATTTGTGGTTAGTATTTGGGACACGGAAAATGTCATAAATAAATATGTAATGTCTCTTGGCCAGAATTAAAACAAAACATAAATTCATAAATCCGCGCAACATTTGGCCGCAGCTTTTATGGCCGTTGTCGGACATTTGGACGGATGGACGGTTGGATGGTCTTATAGCATTGTCTGTCTGTCAGACGGGCCAGAAGAGCTATATAAATCGTCAGCTGAGTCGTTTCGTCTACTTCGTCACTGTGGCGTATGAATGAATGTCATATTCTTGGATGGAAATGACGAACTGCTGACAGGTGGCAACGTCTAATTGGGCTTCTTAATATTTTGACACTCGGATTGCCAGGGCATAAAGTGATTTACATGCGTCTCGCCACTCGGATTTTCGGACTGAGCCCAACAGAGATGAGAGACAGACAGACAGACAGACAGACAGACAGACAGACAGACAGACAGACGCACACAGACAATTGCCTGGCAGGCAAAAGGAAATTCCTCAGAATTGCCACATTTCTTCAACTTGGCCAACGTCGTCGTCGTTGCTGTCACGTTGACAATCCGCGATTGCCGTCGAGAACCGAGGAGGGAACCGGGAGGGAACCGCACTGCAATTGGCAAGAGGCGGCCGAGCAAATCGGACAACCACGCGTTCATCATCATAATCATCATAATTCCCTGCCAAAACCACGAAAAAACAGAACAGAAACAGAAAAACAAAGATAATGTCACCATGAGACTTGTCAGCTTTTGCATTCGCACAGTGGAATGCAATGACAAATTGCATGACAAATTGCAGATTGATCGAAGATCGCGATCGTGATAAAATATGAGGAAGCAACAGAAAGAAGGCAACGTTGTGTACAACCTTGTCAAAGATTTATAAATTTTATATTTATCTAAATGTCGATGTATCTAAAACGATACATCGCAAAAATTCAACAGAAATGGAAATTTAATTGCTCAGATCAAAATTTGATTTTATTCTAAAATTTTCAAATAGAATTTGTTTTACATATTTTCAACCTTGTTCATCTTTGATTATTCCAGATAAAATTATATTGAAGCAAACTTAATTTTATGTTGAAGAATTATAGCAATCAAAAGTTGCGAATTTCAAATCTGATTCTATTATATCTTAAAATTTTGCATCTAACATTTTTTTAAAATTATAAAATTTAACGTTTTAGATATTTTGTACTTTTTTCAAGCTTATTCTTGTGGGAATACATGCCTACAAATAAAAAACTTATTTCTGACTATCATTTGTTTTATTTAAATATTTTTGCAACTCCTCCCTATCTGTCTTTAAATTTGTATTTCAGATTAAATTTAATAATAAATAACCACTTCACACATGCCAATAATTTAAATGGAAGCTGCCCACTTCACCCACTTTTAATTGAGTTCCACTGTGCAGAGCATCGGTTCAGTTCATGCAACTAAGAGAGAAGCCGAAGAAGAAGAGGACGACGATGGCGATGGCGATGGCGATGGCGATGGCGATGGCGACGTTGACGGTGAAGCTTGTCACTTGTCAGTTGTTTGTCATCTGACATACATGTGAGTGATATATAAACACACACGGTCGGCTATGCGACTTTACTCGACTCGACTTGACTTGACTTGGCCATGTCGACATTCACGTTCACACACACACACACACACACACACATATATTCACAATTCATGTCCGCATCCAAGCGTCAACTTCAGTACTTCGGAGTACTGGGGGATAATAATCCATCCACATCCACATCCACATTCATGTTCTCATGCAGGCACTTAGTCTAAATTCCCGCGTACTTAGCGGCATGTACTTGCTGCCAGACATACATACTTACATACATACACACACACATACACATACAAATATATGCAGTGTTTTTTGTCAGCAAAATTTATTGCTTCATTTGTTTCGCAAAATCCATCCGCATCCAAAACTCACACGAATCGCCTTGGCCAAGTGGAGGCCTCTTTCTAAACCAACTGACTGCATGGAAAGGGGCAAAGAGAGTGGGAGAGGGAAGAGTATTCACAGCACTCACTGTTTAGTTTTTCATATTTTGTCAGATGTCAGTGATATATCATCGAGCAAATGGCCAAAGCAAAGCCAAATGGAATAAACTGAACCATCAGTTCTCGTTCTCGGATCAAGTGCCACTTCCGCTCGACTTTCGACTTTGCTGTCCACCGAGTGAGGAAAATCTATCAATCAACTTGTCGGATGCCACCAATTTATGTCGTGTGCGATATGTGACGATAAAAAAATGCATTCCAAACTGTTAAATTATCATAAAGAAATTAGTAATTTGTCTACTTTCATTTATGCAGCTTAAATTACATATATGTTGATTAAACATTTAATTGTTTTTGTTTTTTGTACTTAAATTAATTATGTTTAAAATATTAAAATAATATGATTATATGAAATTTGGCTTATAAATGATTATAAATATACTAATATTATTCTTCATGCACTTAAAATTATTATTTGATTTAATGTAAACAAATATTTGAACTGCTTATCAATATTATTGATCTTAAGCTTAACACGTATGAAATGTTTTAGCTCTAATAATATTTTACAATATTTACAGCTCTCCCAGATTTGGAATCAATTCCATGCTACTCTATTTCGAGACCCCGTAACTTGAGCCCAGCCACGAAATTAGACGTGAACACGTGCCTGACCCATCTGTTGGATATATATGTGTATATATATGATATACACGCCTGATGTGTGTCTGTCTGATGTCATTTATGACGTCCATGGAATGACGACGAGACGAATGCAAAACGTCACGTAATTTTGATTGACGAAACAAGTGAAAACAAAAGCAAAACTCGAAACGAAGTTTTCGTTTTGCACTGACAAATCGTCGTGGCGAGCGGAAAAACTTTGCTCGAGAAGGATACTAGGGAGAGGTAGAGAGAATTCTCCCCCAGGACACTCACAGGACACGGGACGATGAAGGAATCGCATTCATTTGCTACGTGCGGACGGCATTGCGTAGGTTTGTATAATGTGTAAGTCAGTATATGAGTATGTGCCTGAGTATATAATATAAAGCTCTACAAGTTATTTAATCTCATCTGTCCATCAATCTGTCTGTCTGTCTGTCTGTCCGTCTGTCAATTTGCCAGTCCGTCAATCAGTCAGTCAGTTCAGTCCGTCAGTCACTTGGCGAGTGCAGTTCCGTTTTGGGCTTCGAATTCAGCCAAAGTTGTAACAATTGAAGAGTCCACCTTACACACAAGCACACCTCAAAGACAGAGACAGAGAGAGAGAGAGTGAATGAATGTGTGAGAGAGACGGAGAGGGGTATACACTCACACACATGCACACGATGGCTGTCCATCATTTTGTCTGCTCTATAAATTTTCTATTTTAAATTGACAGCGCCTCGTCCAAAACTGAAACTAAACGGAACTGAGGCACTCAACCTCAGGTCCTTGCATGGTATGATATTGAATGGAATGGAATGGAATGAAATGGATTGACTGACTGACTGACTGATTGAGTGACTGAGTGACTGACGAACTGGCTGCCTGGCTGACGGACAGATAGACGAGCTAACTGACATCCTGTCTGGGCAAATGAGCGAACGGGTCGAGACAGTTGACAGATTGACGTCCTTTTACCACTTCTCTTCTCTCCCCTTTCCCCTCTCTCTCTCTCTCTATCTCTCTCTTTCGCCTTGTCCTTTTGCTATTTAGCGTTGAACTTGAGTTGCAAACGGATTTTCATTTGGCAGGTTGCATTAAATTATATAGCGTACCCAAGGACGACTGCAAACTGAAAGCTCAATTACTTAGCGTATTGTTAGTTTCAACTTATAACTAGTATGTTATTTATTATTTAGATATAAATCAGTTATTGTTCAACTGCCTTAAATTCAAACCTTGATCTCTGTCGACTGTAAGTTAAAAATTACATTGCTTTTAAAATTATTTAAAATTACTAAAAGGGTCTAATTATTCAAAATAAAACTAAAATTATAATATAAATTTATTTGGGCTTAGTTGATTTCTTACATTATTTCTATTAAGTTATCCTTAGGCTTTCAATCAACGCCATTCAATTTTCGTTCCATCCTTCAAAGAGTGTTCTCAGTTTGCACTTGAGTCTTCTAAACTTGGTCAACTGGCACTTGGCCAGACCTAAGTACTTCTACTAGTTTCATAAGAACCGCAATTATTTGGTCAACTTGAAGCTCGTAACCCCAAATGGAACTGTTCGCCCCTTTGCACAGCTGGACAACACAGGACATCACAGGACACGGGACAACAGGACACAAGCTGATTGGCCACACTTTTGTTGAGGCGCGTCCTGTTGGAAATTTATGCAAGCGGCAAAAGGAGCTGAAATTGTGTGTGTTTACTTTAAAAATTATTTTCACTTGACTGAAAAATCATTATCCCTAAGGTAACACACCAAAGGAGAGAAAGGGGGGGCGAAAAGAAAGAGAGAGAGAGAGAGGGAATGAGAAAGTTGAGGACTTGTCGTCCGATGTCCGTCAACTCGACAGGCATCGCAGGACATGCGTTGGCTCTGTCTCCCTTCCCTCTCACGCCCCCTTTTCTCCTACTTCTGTATCCCTCTGTTGATTGTCTGGACGTTGGACACTTTCAGGACTGAGAAGAGAGGGACACATTATGTTATGTGTGTGTGTGTGTGTGTGTGTGTATGAAAGGATAGAAACCTGTCTCTGACAAGTCATCGTCAGCTGTCAACTTATTCTTTTGAAGTGTATTTAGTTGTGTTGCTCTCGTTGTTGTTGTTGTTCTGGGTGGTTGTCCTTGTTGTTGTTGGTTGTTGTTGTTGTTGCCCATCCTCATCCTTCTGGGTCATTCATTCATTTCTGTTGATGCGACCCTCTCGTCCGTTTGAAAGATTGAATGAAGCGTGCGTGCGACGCTGAGTTCGTCAGTTTGTCAACTTTAGTTCATTTTCCTTCTCTCTCTCTCTCTCTCTCTCTCTCTCTCTCTTTCCTCCTTCCCCTTCCCCTTCCCCTCCTCCTTCTTCACTTCACCTTTGGCTTTCCGTCTGTTGCTGATGCTGTGTTGACACTGCCACATAATATAATGTAACGGTACAGTTAATGTCCAGCACTCGACAAAATGTCAACCGTGTCCAATAAACGCAGACAAAGCAAGCTACACACACACATACACACACACACAGACACAGTCACGTGTGTGTGTTTTGGGTGTGCAATACAAAAAATTACAACTTTTTAAGAGTTTATATGTTATAAAACCTCAAAAGGAATAGAAGGAAACAAGGCATATAAAAGAGAGAGCGAGAAAAAAGGTTACATAAATATAATTTGATTAATGTTTAAGAAATATCAAATTGAGTTAATATTTCTAAGCTTGACTAGTGTTAATAAATAAATAAAAAGATTAATTACCAATTAGTTTCACTTTTAAATCACTTAAAAATCCTCAAAATGATTACTTTTTTATAAAAAGATTAAACACTTAATTATGTTCTCAACTTTCGTACTTAGTATTGATTAGAACTGTTTTATTTTCACCATAATTGGTCTCTACCTTCATTTAAATTGCAATTCATTCGTGTCCTTAATGTTTATCTATCTGTAATTGCACATTCCTATATTTAAAGACATCTATAGAAATCTTTTGTGCTTCTTCCAATAAAATGCTGCACTTTCAAATCTATACCATAAATGTATGTGTCTGTGTGTGTGAGTGTGTGTGAGTGTGCGTGTGTGTATTTGTGTGTTTGTGTGTGTCCAAAAGTCCTTTTGTGTCGTTGCAATTTGTTAGCCTCGCTACTAAAATCAACATTTCAATTAACAGGAATTTTATAAAGTTTTACTTATTTTTTTTGGGTTATTTGCTTTTTGTTTTTCTCGTCGAAGGAAAACCTGGAAAACCTGCAGCAGCAGCAGCCAGTCAAATTTCTATTTAATTTTCGAGACAAGGATAACGAGAGGACGAAGTTCGTCAAGCCAAAAACTCAAAAGTGACGAACTCTGTCCTCGAATTGGACAGATGGACAGATGGACAGATGGATGGACCCTTCATCAGTCGGAGGCGGCACAAAAACAACAAAAATTATTTGAAAAGGAGCGCAAGGAGAAGTGGCAAGGACACAAGAGCCAAGAGGGCAAAAGGATGCGACGGGAACTGCAAAAGTGGATGAGGTTTGTGGGCGAGAAAGAGAAAGATGAAGTGGAAATACAAGCAGAAGATGGACAAATGAAAAGCATAAGGAAAAGGGACAATATTGGACAAGTTGGCACACATGCGATGGGAAAGGGATAAGGGGAAGACAGAAGAAGGAAGGAGGCGGGGGAAGGACGAGAAACATCCTGACGAGATGTAAAGCGACAGCAGAAGCTGAAGCTGAAGCTGAAGCTGAAGAGCAGCAAAGGAGGCAACAGCCGTTGGTCGGTTTGACTTGAGATTGAGTTGAGTTCATGACGAAAAAGATGACAAGTTGAAAATTTTTCTAATGAAGGACCTTTTGCAGCAACACAAAGGACATTCACACACACACAGTGTGGCATGCAAACCGATGGACAGACATACGTATTTATATATATATACATCTGTACATGTATGTGTTAGCTATATCTAAATGCATTTAGTGACAGAATAGTGTATATCCTTGCAATCCTTTTTTCATTTTATTACCAGAAAAAAGAAAGGAGATATAAATCATAAACTGTTTGATTGGGAAGATAAGAAGATTTCTAGAAGCAGTTATAGGTTCTCAGGTGGAATAGAATTGACAAATATTTTATTTTACTATCCATACAAATTTATTATTATTTATTTGTATTTATTTTAAAATATTTTTCGCAGTCTTAAAATCTATATCTCTAGCTCAGATACTATCAATATTTATAGCATTTTTAAATATATTTTACAAATTTAATATTTTTATTTATAATCGTTGTCTTTAAATCTTTATCTCCATCTCGGATTATAACACTATCTACCCTTTTTAATATATTTTATATGATATGATATATCAACATGCATTCTATGTTTTTACCTTTTTTTCTATATATTTATCATTATAACTTACATCAATTTACATTTTTTTTTAGCTATTTCTATTTTACAAATAAATGAATTTTTCATTTTCCACCTCAAGTTTGGGTTCAAATTGAATGGCAATATCTGCATACCCCGAGCTCTAATTTCTCTCAATTTAAAGGGTATCACAACGGATCTGAAAAGTGGAGAAAAGAGATGAAAAAAGTGAAGTGTGCTTGTTTTGTTGGCGGCGTCAGCGTCTCGACTTTGAAGCATGAGAAATTACAAAGTTACTCGCCTCCAGTTGTCAATCCGTTGAAGGATCTTTGTTATCTGCTCCAATGCACATGCGGGTGCCTGACTGACTACTATGCCAAGAGGTCAGAGGGGATCGGAGAAGGAGGAGGGGGGGTAAGGGTCTAGTCTATGGCCAAGACGTTTTGGCCTGACGAAGTTGTCGCTGCTGCGAAGTTGTTGTGCAAGATGATGTCCCTGAGTGGATAGATAAAGGATTTGTGATAAATGAAAAGCAAGTGGCGTATGAAAGCAAAAACCTAAAGAATAGAAAAATATGTGTGTCGAGACAGTAAGTGAGAGAGACGGAGCGAGAGCGAGAGCGAGAGTGAGAGAGAGGGAGCAGCTGTCGTCAACTGTGCTGACATCTTCGTCAACTGCAGAGCTCTTAACTTTGATGTCCTGTCCTCGCTTCTTGGCCAGGTTGCACTTTCAGCTGCCTCGCTGACCAGCATATATATAGATTATCCGAGTCTAATTAGAAACGGTGACAACCCTATGATCAATTGATAGTGATGTCTCCATCACTTTCTCAACTATCTCTCATAAATTGTTTCAGATGTGTTGGAATAAATTGCAAAAATAAATTGAAAATATGAAATATCGCATCGATAGATGGCATGATTTATCCTTCCGTATATATATATATATATTTAGTTGTGTGTGCGACAATTTGTATGCTGCTTGTCAGGGTTGTCAGCATTGTCCGTTGTCAATTCGTTTGTTGTCACATGCGTGTCCTGCGGGGTTGTTTCATCATCTTGAAGTCCATCATCTGTGAGGAGCGAAAGGACGAAGGCGACAAAGAAAAATGAGCTGCAGAGCTTTTTTTGGGTTTGATTGAAGGTTGTGATATTTGACAGATTCGATTGAAAATCCTTTGGGCAAGCACAAGACGAACTCGTTACTCGATTCTCAATTCACAGTTCGCAATTCGCAATTCTCGTTTCTCGACTCGATTGAGTGACAGACTGACCGTCCAACTGACAGCCAATCCGACCGTACACACGAACAAACAGACAGACGGACAGTTGGACAGACAGACCATGTCCAGGACCTCATCTCCGTCCATGTCCAAGTCCAGGAGACTTCTGGCCATCAAGCCAGATGGGTGTTGCAGATTGTGGCAGCGGCAAAAGGGTAAATAACTCAAGTGAGGAAGGGACGGGACGGGACGGGACAGGACAGGACAGACTGCAAAATAAATTGAAAGTGCTCTGAACGCAAAATTGACGAGCTGTCATTCAAAAGGAATGGGGAAAGCAGCACGGGTTTCTGCACTCCATTGAGGGATCCTTCCGCTACAGTTTGTCTGATTGACTGAAAGGTGATTGAACTTATTTGCATAAAATAGCCAAAAATACAGACAGCTTTTGTCTATCAAATGTTTTGGACTTTAATTTTTGGCACTAAACGGGGAAGGAGAAAGGGGAAGGGAATGGATATTGGTTTGGGGTGAAATGCCAGACAATTGCGTCTTGCGGTTTGGCAAAAATACAGAAAAAGGCATTTTCCAAAGACAATTGCAGTGCAATCGGACGGGGGAGAAATAACACATCTGTTTCGTACAAATTCATTCACTCGATTGTTCCCATCCAGACAGAGTGAGAGACAGACAGAAGAGAAAGAGAGAGATGGGACAACACTCAATTCCGTCAACAGAAAAGTTCAATCAGAAATTAAGAAAACAGCCGCCGCGAAAAATTGTCGCTAGAGAAAAGACGCGAAAAACTTTGCGCCCCGCCAGGCCTCGAATGCCAAATGAAAAGAAAATGGCATTAGACAATGGGGAAAAACTCAAGCAGGGAAATGGAAATGGACGGAGGGAGGGAGAAACGGAACATTTCATCGCGTGTCGAAGACGCATTTGAAGGCCCGACGACACTTCAGACACTTCCTTCCTCCCAAAAACAGGAGCTGTTTTTTTCCCTTACTAACAAGGTCTGAGTTGCAGATTAATATCTTTAAATTGTGAACTTGAGGCTTGTTTTTGTGGCTTAATAAGTATTAGTTCATCCACGACATTTCCTTAGGGTTTTTATGATTATATTTCGTTTAAAATCAGTTTAAAATGTTTGGTATTTTGGGTTAGGAAATCTGTCTTTATCTATTTATATAGATAGTTGTATTCTAATCTTCTATATTCAGCCTAAAATTGGAGAAACTTAGGCGTTCATTTTGAATTATTAACACGAATATTGTAGGTTTCTTCATTTATTACATAAGCTTACCTTAAGAATTAGTTTAGATAGAAATTTAAAGATTTAATTTAGTCCAATATCTTCTTCATTTTCCTTTTAAAGGTGCTTAGTCTTTGTTTAAGTATATTCTTCTTTTCTATCCATGTCAAGTAATATTTCTATCACAAACTTTCTTTAAATTATTTAAAAGATTTCTGAGTTTTTTCTTCTCTGACAACTCGTTTCATCTAATCTGATACACGTATTGTGGCCCAATTTCACACAGTTAGCCAATTTCCACTAACCAATTCCTTTGGCGATCCGTTCTGCATCCGACAATCGAACAGAATTTGAGCTTGATTGAAAAAATATATTGAAAACGCACATAAATTTTCGCGATTGGCAAATGCCACAAATTCAATTTACGATGAACAATCAATTTTGTATCGAACGATCGCAGGTTGACTCTTGGCCCCCATTCGTTAGGCTCTTTGAGGCAGTTTCAGTTTGGGATCCCACTAAACAACACACACACACATTCACACCTGCACACACCTTCAATAACAACAACTGAACACATTCACTTACATATTTCATTTTGTTTATTTGCATTCCACTTCACGTCGCCATCGACGTCCAGAAACTGGCAACTTCTTGACGTTGCGGGAGAGTTTTGATTCGAGTTCCCAGAGAAAAAACAACAACAACAACAACTGTGAAAACTTGACTAGTTTTTCTGCTGCGGAAATTGAAATTGGCTGGTAAAAAGTGAAGGCGGATCGATTGCACAGTCGCTGATCAAAGTCAACGGCTCAAAGACACACACTGGACTTTACAGATACAAAGATACAGAGTATCTTTGGCTCTCTTACTATCCCTCTCTCTCTCTCTCTCTCTCTCTGTGTGTCTTTTTTCCTGTGATCTCTGTGCAATTTTTATTGTTGGCATTATTATCGTCACATGTCGCTCACTAATTGATTTTTCTTGTCGCCTGCCTCGTCGTTCGTTCGGTTCGTTCACTCGATTCGTTCATTCCCCCTCTCTCTCTCTCACTCTATCCCTCTCTATCTCTCTTTGCCTCATTCGATCGACTCGATCTGAATGATTGGCTCTTGTTGCTGTTGTTGTTGCTGTTAATTTGGTTGCAGTTGCTTGCAAATTTTGTGCGCACATGACACTTGCCATGGACGTGGACAGGCAACATCAGCGCTGCCTCTGCTGCCAAATGTGTCAAGTTGCTTACATTAATAAATTTCACGTGCATCACACACTCTCTTCCTCTTAACCCTCTCTCTCTCTCTCTCTCTTTCTTTGCACTTGTTCACTGCCACAGAGCCTCTCATTTTTAGGGTTCGTTTATCTCTTTGGCATAAAGTGGATTGATATCTGAAAGTGTCAATCCCTAAGGTAGAACTTGAAAATGCTTTAGCTTTTGCACAACCCTAAAACTTAATGAATCTTTTAATTAATATTGTTATTTTAATTGTCAAAGTATAAGCGGTATGTAAGGTATTATTACAATTATTATTATATATTGTTTATGATAAGGCTCTTTTTATATTGGGATTAACGTAACAGCATTATTATTATAATTATCATTATTTTTAGTAATTTAATTAAATAAAAAATTATCAGTTTTATTAGAATAAACATAAGCATTAACATTTATTTTATCATTATAAACATCCATAATTTGTTATTATTCATATACATAACGTTAGCATTATCATTACAATTATCATCAGTATACATAGATATTATCCTAATATATCATTAGCATTCACATAGCCATTATTATTAGCCAGGCTCGATCGTTGTCGAGATAATTGTCAATATTATGGTTATCATTAGCATAAGCATTATCATATCATCATCATTATCATTGATAATTATTATTAGGATTTTTGATTGTCATTTTCATTAACATTAAAATTATCATACTGAAGTAGATTCGATTGGATTCAGCTATGGTCCTCAATGTTTTTATCGTTCTAGATTCCAATTGAACTAATGAATCAGTTCTAATGTAGAGTATCTGGTTAACCATAAAATATGCCTGATTTTTCCGTCCCAATTGACTGAGAGAAACGATCGATGATTTGGCCATTGGGTTGTTTGGTCTCCTTGTTGTTGACTGTTTGTTGTGTGTTTGCTTGTTTCGCATTGACATTTTGTCACTTAATTTGTTGTTGGTGCTGCAGGTTGGTTAGTTGCTTAGACCTCGACAACTAACTGGTTTGGCTTTGGACTCGGACTCGGTCTCGGACTTGGCCTAAAGGCAGCTGGTGACTGGCGAATGTCCGTTGACTGTTTGGTTGTTGGCCGTTTGGCTGCTGGTCGGCAATTGCCTCAGCTGCAATTTGTTGGCCGATCGCAGATAGGGCAATTTTAATTGGACTTAACGGAAACTAGCAAAGAAATGCATGCAAAACAGACAAATAAAAATAAATACATTTATCCAGAGAGTTCAACTGAGGGAGGGCAGTTGATGTAGGAGGGGGAATGAGGGGGAAGGGGCAACATGTCAAAGTCTTTGGTTAAGGAGTCTGTGAATTGAGCTATCTCGGAGTGATCATAGCAACAGTGATCGCCAATTGATTGTGCCACACGGCACATCCCCAGATCCAATCAGACTTTGACAGCTGAATCTGCTCTCTGATCGTGAGAAATTCCATTTTCACAACTGAATGTTTAAATTCCACTTTGCCTTAAGGTATCCAAGCAATTGGAATCCCCTTAAAAAGCTATTTTAAAATGATCGTTTATCGAACTGAAAATAGAACAATATTTTTAAAAGTAAGATTTTTAACTTATCTATATTAAATTAATTATATTGATATTAAATTTATAATATGAAATTACTGAAAATTTCAAAATCTGATCATTGCCGAGAATGTTTGAGAATTATTACAGGGATAAAAGAGTTTTTTAATTTACTCAGCTTTCGGAATCCTTTTTAGTCAGATATTAAGTGGAATTTTAAGTCAGATATTAAGTGGAATATTAAATCTGCTTTAAATTGAAATATCTAAAATAGTTTTTCTAGACTTAAGATGAATGTGAGCACATTTACAGCAACTTCAGTTTCAATTGAAGCCCGTTATGATTGATTTGATAGAGGAACGTATGTAATCTAAACTCTTTCGTCATCAGCGTCTTGTGGAACACCTGCGACATTATTTTACCTTATTGTCGCACAGAGACGAACGGTGCCCATATATCATTGATAGCCGATGCCTCGATGCCAATGGCGACGACAACGACACAGACACATATGTATGTATGCCCACAGCTGATGCATGTGTGTGTGTGTGTGTGTGAGTATGTGTGTGTGTTGCCACGTCGTGGATGTTGCACATTTCTCAGACGTCACAAAAGACTCCTTGGCCCCAGCGACAAGCTCTGACCGTGCCGGGAATTGGGCAGGACGGCGACTGCGACTGCGACGCTGATGCCGACTGCGACTGCGACTGCAACTACACAGACAGAAAAATTACCGAATTCCCAAATTCATGTTTTGTATTCTTGACTATAGCATTTGTATTTTTTATTAATTTATTACATTTTATTTACTATTTATTATTTTATTAACTATTTATTTTTATTATTTTATTATATATTATTTCAGTATGTGTTTATTTATTAATTTATTACATTTTATTTACTATTTATTTTTATTATTTTATTATATATTATTTTGGTATGTGTTTATTTATTATTTATTTATTTATTTGTTTATTTATTTATTTATTTATTTACTTAATTATTTATTTATTTATTTATTTATTTATTTATTTATTTATTTATTTATTTATTTATTTATTTATTTATTTATTTATTTATTTAGTTATTTACTATTTATTTGTTAATTTTTTAATTATTTTATTATTTATTTTTTGAGTAAGTATTTAGAATATTTCTGTTTAATTTACACAATATGCGAATAAAACTACAGCTAATCAGCATTAAAAAAGGAAAAAAAAATCTGCACAAAATTCGAGACATTTGCGAGCTGGAATTGAAAAATCAAACTTACATCAAGTATTTTTTAATTTGGTTCACAAAAAATTCGGGATTACCGAACTTCTGACACCGCGTTGCATTAACTTTATACCGGAGTTTCGGTGTTTTTTTTCCAGTGTACAACGGCGGGTCTTTGGTCTGGTCGGCGGATGACTTATGTTGGCTGAAACTGCAGCCGGCACATCCATCATCTATCAAAGATGAATTCATCTCCGTCAAATCGCCGAGCTTGCGCTTTTGAATGTGGGCTAAAACATTTATGAATAAATTGCACGTACGACAAACACCTCTTGGGTGAAGCCCCTTCCTGCCCCCTTTCCCCTATCTACTTCTATTTCCACACTGCGAGGCAGTGCAGCAGCCACGTCCACGTCGTCGTCGTCGTCGTCGACATCATGTCAGCCCACTTGGCCAGCCTAGACGCGCACTTTGAGTTTGCCATGGCCATAAAGGGGGAAGCAAGATGGTAAGAGAGAGAGAGAGAGACACACAGAGAGAGAGAGAGAGAGAGAGAGAGACCAACTGTCGTGGCCACACGGAGACGAAGACGAAGACGATCATCATTTGCTCTGGCGGCAGGAAATTTCAAATTTATTATCGCATTTGCCGTTATTTATGATTTGTGCAAAATCTCGTCGTATATCAAAGTCAATGGTGTGACATAAACTATCGATGGCTATCGATAATTTACGTCAACTCTTTCCAACTAATAACAGCAATAGCAACAGCAACAAATAAAATAATGATGATGCGAATGACGCTGTTGACAGTGTGCAGCAGCAGGAAAACTCGGAAAACTTGGAGGAAACTCACATTTCGCGACCTGCATCCGGTTCACTGGCATCGTCCATCCGAACGTGCCCAGGTTATGGTTTCTCTTCCTCCCTTTTCGGGTCAGATGATCAACGAGTCGAGTCCTCCAGACATTCGTCATTAATCTCCGTCGCTCAACTGCAACTGAAAATCAACGGCAATTTCTATTTGTCAAATTGAATTCCTTAATAACAATTATTATTTGTACTCTAAATATACTTAAATTGCCAAAAGGAAATACAAATTACAAAAAAGAAGAGATTTTGAAATATTATTAATTTAGTTAAATTAGTTTATTTTTTTATTATATTGACTTGTAAAGTTGTAGGATAAAATGCGAATCAAATTTCAAATGAAAATTAGTTTTCGTTGATTTATTTAAATATTCCTGAAATTGTTTAGTATTAAAACTTATATTTAAATAATAATAATAGGATCTTCCTATACCTCTCGATATTCTCAGTAGTTTTCAAGGAGGAAATAAAGATAAAAATCGATAACAATAATTATTGGGACATTTAAGTCAGAAGAAGCATCAAAGTGGCTTCAAATGGAATGTTGAAACGACTTGAGCACTTTGAATTTACAGTTGCATTATACAGTTACACCCACACTACACACACAGACACACACACACACACACAGTTGCAGATGACTCGCAAGTTGTGCCGGAAAAATCGTTCACATAATCATAAAATGACTTGGGAAAAGGAAATTCTAGCGACAAATTTATGCACTCGAGAAAGCTTTTGCTATTGCCGTTACTTCTTCAGCTTCTTCTTCTCCCACTCAAAGGATGCGAGTCCTAGAATCGAACTGGCTTCGTTCTGGTCCTGTGCAACACTGGCAACACTGCACAGCCATTTGCACACTAAATTGCGATGGCGGCACAATCGCTTGGATTTAGTTGCAATTATTTTTAATGTTGTTTACTTACACTTCAATTGATGATGCCAATAACTGTTTCAAAACTTTTGCTTCAAATCGATATACATGCATATAATTCTCCAGTGTTGGTAATGTGCAAAATATCGTAAATGTGTGCCAGAGCAGCAGGAAGAGGAGGAAGATGTGGAGGTCACACTTAATGGATTAGCCATAAGACCAGTTATAAAAAAAGCAATATTACATTAAAATGAGAAAATTCTCAGAGTTATTTAAAACATTTCCATTCCAAATCTTAAAAATCCGTTGTTGTATTTAGTGTATTTATGAATATTCTACACATTTTATCGACTTATTCCAACCAAATACTTAGATCAAAACCGGGTAATACTAAATGCCATATCACTTAAGGAAAGTTAAAATATCGAATAGTCATTTTGTCAAATCATTTCTAATGTACCATGTAAATGTTTTTTGAGTATTTCTCAAAATTCACCAAGTCGGGATATTTGTTTTTTGGCTTGGGTAATTTGAGTACTCGAAAAGTATTCATAAATAAGCCGCGTGTTATTACCACACGCAGTAAACATTCTGTTTTTGAACCTATTTTAGGCCTTGTCAATTACCATTTCGCATGCCAAGATTGTCATTGTAGACGAGACAAAAGTCGAACTAGACAAGAAAATATACTAATCAAAAAAAAAAGAAGCCAGATGAGTCTCCATGTGGTGCACAGAAGTGGTGTGTGTGTGTGTGTAAGAGTGTGTGTTGTGTGTGTGGCACGTGGAATGTGCCGAGTATGAAACATTCATTTGACGCATGCGACATGACGCGTCAGGAGTAGAAGAAATTGGGAGTCGAAGTCGAATTCAGAGTTGGAACAAGGAAATTATTGTAGATGGTTGTGCGTGACGATGACGATGAGTTGCATCGTGGATGGAAGTGGAGGAGAAGGAGCAAAATCGTGATGGAATCGCGTCAGAATTGGCATCGGAATCACATCGCATCAATGAAGCGGGCCGACTTTTGGGCCACAGTTTTGGCCAAACAGCTGCTGTTTTGGCAAGTGCCATTCACACGTAACACTCATATATATATACATAATATATCCTGTGAGGAAGGGCAACAGGACTTCAACTTATCTAAGTGCAGAATGGAATAGACAGAGAGCATTTTTGAAAGAGAACTTGGGGATGTTATGGCCACAAAAGACGCACAGCATGAAATTCGCATTGCCAAGTAACCAAGTAACTATCATATTTGAATATTATAAGCATGCAGTCATGCTTCCCTATAGTGAACATCTATGCAAGATAAAGGCAAGATAAAGGCCCTAATATGGATTGCATTCAAATAAATATATTTTCACTATATGATTTAGAAGATTAGAATTGCCTATAGTAAGATTCTATTTGATGAGGTATTTACCGCATGCTAGACGAATTCACTATAGAGAAAATTAACTGTACACATTCACAGATATCTTATTAAATGTATCTCAAGGAATCAGTCTATCAAATTAATGAAAATACGATTTGAGGGAATATTTCACACTTGAAAAGGAATTGAAAAGCAGAGCTTACTAGTAGATACTCTGGAATATTGCAAGCTAGTTGATTAAAATAATTAATATACATATAATATTTATAAGCCATTGAGTACACACATTTATTTTGTGCTAATGATGTCTTAAGGATTCATTTAACAGTCAATATACCCCCAACTGCAGATATGTTAATCGAGAACAGTTTTGAGTCTAAGCTTTAGATTTGCTGTTCTCAAATCATGTTGGTGGCAGATACTGAAGGGATGAGGGGGATGTTGCAAGGATGTTGGTTGCGGCATCGCATCGCATCACATCCCGCAAACATAAACAAGCCAAAGTTATGAATGGAGCTTATGTCCTTCTGGCCAAGCTGCTGCCGCTGCTGCAGTCGCAGTCGCAGTCGAGTCAAGTCGAGTCGAGTCGAGACCGAGACAAACTTTCGTGCAATTCGGAAATGATTTGTGCAGTTCGTGCAGCCGAGCAGGGAAAGCGACTGGGAAAGCGAGGAGTGCGAGGACTTGCTGATAAACGTTGTCCTGGCACTTGTACTCCCCTCTGCCCCTTCTGCCCGTCCCACTGTCTTGGCCGTGCTTGTTTCGCACCTGTCTTGGCCATGGCTGAAACAGCGGGGCCATCATCCCAATCCACAACGAGCCGAGCCATAAATAGAAAGCGAGTCAGGAGACCCAGCGGCATCATTGCCAATGCAAAATATGGCAACACGCTGTCGGTAATTTGCGCAAATTATGTGCAGCCGACTCAGCCTCAGTCGCAGTCGCGGTCGCTGTCTCAGTCGCCGTCGCAGTCGGCGCAGGCAGCAGAGTTGAATCTTTGGAATATTTGCACGTGCTAATGGCCATTGGAGTTGGAGTTGGAGTTGCAGTCATGTGGCAACCAAAATCGCCAACATCAACACAACGCACATCACTCCCACTCCTACTCCCTTCCTCCCTCCCTTCCTCCCTCGATTCCTCCCTCTCTCCCTCGGTTTCCCAATGAAATGAAACCTCTCGAACTCGAACTGAAATCTCGGCATTCGAGTTTTCCCGGCTGCAAGCCATTAACATTGCCGTGGAATTTACGCTTCACACACGTGCTCGGCGCCAATGGATATTGACACGATTCCGTCATCATCAGCTGCCAAGGGAGAGGAGAGTAGAGAGTAGAGAGGAGAGTTGACAGTGGAAATGATAGAAGAGGAGCGGAGAGTAGAGTGGAGAGCAGAATAGAGGAGTCGTAAGGGGAGTGGAAAGTCGATGGACTCGCTTTTTAGCAGCTTATTTTCAAAATTTTGCGGCAAAAGTCAAATTCTAATTTGGCGAATTTATTACCAAAAAAAATACACTCTATCTCCTCTCTCTTTCCAACTTTCCTTTATACATCACGTGTGAATGTGCTAAGGGAATTGTAAAGAGTTGGAAACATGATGATTAACAAACATCTACAAGTAAATTTTTAATACGATTATAATTTTGTGTAAGACTAACAAGCACTGTGACGACTTGAAGATACCCTATATTAAATATTTTTGTTTTATTTTAAATGTTTTTAATGCAGTCATACACAGATATAGCTTCACATTTGTTAATTAATTAATAATATTAGTTGAAATTTTAAGAAGCAGTCTATAATGAATACATTACACTTAAACAAATAAAATAAATATCTTTAAATATCCGAAATTCCGTGAGTAAATTTCTGAGCTGTGCTTTTGAAATCTTTTGCGATTATTGAACACAGTCTGAGAATGAATTTAGATGATAACATTGGGTAGCAAAGTAAAAATAATATACAAATTTGTCCCAAATAACAATTTTAAGAAAAACATATTTTTCAAGCAGTGGTTTCAGTTTAAGTTTTTAAGAAATGTTAACATTAACATAAACTGTTTTGTAGCTCAACTGTTAACTGATTTCATCGACCACAAGCTCAATTTTAAGTGAAAGCCAGACAAACAACTAAATCAAATCGGTCCAAAAAAGACTTCAGTTAGTTGGAATGACAGAGACAGAGGGAGAGAGAAGCGGAAGAGAGAGAGAGAAGTTTGTTGTGGCTTAAGTTTATTGCCACATGCGGCGCTATTTATGACACGTTTCCGTCAAAATATTCGCGATTTGTGACGCGTTGCAAAAACTAAACCTGCCACGAGGGGCAACATTTGACTTGGGTCTTTGCTGAGGTGCAACACACAGATACATACATACACACATACATATATACACACACAGAGATAGTCAGACAATTTAGCGGACTTGCAGGACTTGCCACCTTGCCACCTTTTGCAGCTCGCCACCTTACCAAGTTGCCACCTTGCAGCAACTTCAGACTTCAAAGGAAATGCCTATCGCTGTCAAGGACATAAATTGCGCTGACAGCGGGCAATGTAACGGTGCATTTCAACCTCAACCTCAGTCTCAACCTCAGCCTCAGGACGCATCGTCAAGCCGTCGACGGTTCAAAGTTCGAGGCGACTCCCCGTAATGTATGCAACAAAATGCGATACGAGTATTTTTTAGCAATTTTTTAGCACAAAAGCCGGAGAGACATCAATAAAATAAATAACAATAATTCTGCAAAATGCCCATAAATCCAAGGGGCGACGTCATAACTTTCGTTTTTATGACTGCAACTAGACAGACTGACGTCGGTTCCAGCACAGACAGGGAGAGAGAGGGGGAGAGGGAGAGGGGGGTCATGGGGTCAGGGGTTACACCTGCGTGGTGGTGGTGCAAGGGAAGCAAGGCAACGAGCCACGTCAGTCAGCAATAAATAAATGCAAGCTGGCAGTCAGTTGGTCGTCACACAGGACACACAGGACACACACAGGACTCACAAAGGGGCAGGAGGAGAGGGGAGAGTGAGAGGGGGGAAACTCCACGGAAAATTGCAGTTGAAATTATTGCATTTAAACAGGACATTATCACAGAGACAGCGACAGAGAGAGAGAGAGAGAGGGACTTCGATATGTTGCATGGTAAAAATTGCAGCAGTTGCAGCTTTTGCCAATCGTCCAATTGTCGTTGTCCTTGTCGTCCTTGCCACACGGCGTTGTCACTGTCCGTGTTGCAATTGTTGTTGTTGTTGTTGCTGCGACTCATAAATTAAGTCCTCATAACGGCAAAGTTATTGAAGTAATAAAATTTTACACTGACATTTGACAATCGATGCGTCGCCATTGCCATCGTCATCAGAGGACATCGCCAGGACATCGGCGGGACATCACGATATCGTGTCCATGTCCCTGTCGTGCCTCAGAGTTGACGAAAAACACGCACGATAATCAAATGAAAGTGGCATTCAATCCAGAACGGAACGAAATGTTAATTTGGTTCAGGGTAAAGCCAGAATGTCAATTATAAATTTAATTCTGGTTTAATATTGATTTTATTTAGTTAGTCTTAGACTGATCAATATTAACCGATATATTCCTCAGTAAACTTGAGCAGCTACCTAATAATATTTGCCAATTTATTTATTTATTTACAAAATTAGAGAAAATATATAATATTAAATCTAATACATTAAAAGGGTGCTTAGAGTACTAGTAACTAGACCTTCGACACTATGGTGTGCTTATATGATATATGTTAAATTACAAAGTTTTAAGAACATAAAGATTTTGTTAATGTTTTGTGATGTGGGGGTTGAAAGAGTATCGATAGGGGATGTGTCACGAAATACTCGGGCTCTGATATTGTTGAATCTTTGATTTGCCAATTTACTTATTTTAATTTTTCTAAAGTATTATCCTAACAACAATAATAACAAGTTTAAATGCCGAGTACAATCTCTAAATAAATTGAATAAAACAACAGTTGAAACAAAGTAGAGGAATATAAAATTTCCAAAGTTTAATAATGTTTAAAAACTTATTTTAAATGTCTGGTCCGTTTGATTTTATACCCTTGCCTTTTTTATTTATTTTTTTTTTTGTATGTGTAATTTACAAATTATTTAAAGTACAAGCTAAACATAAAAAATACAAATTGATCAATTTCGAGACTCAAAATCCAAGAAATTCTCTTTTATTTATAATTTAAAAGTTACAGTTTTTTAGTTTTTTAAAAACTTAATTTAACATGAATTTGCACTGTATAGCAATTTGAAGTTGAGAAAGAAAATAAGACTTAATCCCAATTATGACTTTAAAGAGTGATCACAGTGCTCTCTTTCATAATGCTCTTTCGCTGCTTTCTCTGAAAAGAAGACAGAAAAGAGAGGAACAGGGGAAAGAGGAATGGGGAATGAGGATATTGTGTTTACGAGTCAATTCGCATTTCATAAACGTGTATACACTTTTTGTATAATACTTGGGCACTTTATTTACCTTTCGGAATGGATTAAGAGTCAAAAGAGAAGAGAGAGAGGGAGAAAAGAGAGACCACTTACGGTCCCGTTATATTGCCAGACATTTATTTACCGTAATTTACCCACACCGATGTCTAATTAAATTTACCGGCGATTAACCAACTTGCCGTCTAAACTCAAAACAGAAGCACACACATCTACGCACACACACACATACACAGTCACACACACACAGACACACACAGATAGAAACTGGGGAGACGACAGTAATTCGTTTATAATGCGTAGGACATGTTGACAATGCCACAGGACATTCGTAATGAGGAGGCAAATGACATACGCAAAGAGGAGGGGGAGGGGGAGGAAGAGATGCTGGAAAGGGGAGGGGGGCATCAAAAGCGAAGAAACTTCCCTCGTTTTGTTAACTTGAAAGCAGCTCACAGATTTTGATAGACGCGGCGTTTGAACGAAGATGAGCAGCTGAAGGAGAGGGGGGAGAGGGGGAAGGGGGATGACTGGTCAGACGGGGGTTGGACACGGTGACAGTTTGGTGCTTTGACAGCCGGGACGCTTCAAAGGTTCGCCGGGGGTTTGACACATGTAAATTGTGGTTGAAGTAATGACGAAATAAGCACTAGACACAACACCCAGAGACAGAGACAGAGAGAGAAAGAGAGGGAGAGAGGGAGACAGACTACTGTTAGCCATCAAAGTTGTGGCCCAATCCTTTGACTTTCAGTCAGTCGTCGCCTGTTGTTGATGTTTGCCCTCATTTATTGTTGTTGTTGTTGTTGTTATTGCGGTTGACATCGTTTTGTTTGCCAAAAGGACGAACGCATAATATTGTTGTGGCAACCGAGAAAGGGGATTGAAGAAAGCTACTGGAGGGGAGGGGGGAGGGGTTCAGCAGGTGCTCCAGGAGTATTTGTCAGAGGCCGCGCACTTAAAACCCTTAAATCCAGCTTCCGACTTTGCCCTTCGTCCTCATTCCCATCCCCATCTCCCTCTCATTCTCAGCCTCCCATCGCCTTGTCCTTGTCGCTAATCCCTGATGTGTCTGTGACATTTGCACTGACAGTGACAACACTTTGATGGGCCCAGAACGATCCACAGTCATAGACATGGAGATAGAGACTGAGCTAGAGATAGAGACAGAGACAGACAGATAGAGAGAGAGAGAGGGAGGGAGAGATGCTGCCATGGCCAGAGGCCGCCAGCAATGATGACAATGACAATGTGAATGACGCGACATTTCCATGCAACTTGCCCCCAGGACAACGAATGTCTCCCTTCGCTGTCCCTTTCCCTTTCCCCTTCCCTGCCTCTCTCTTCCTCTCCCTCTCTGACTTACCTGCTTATTACAGTGAAGCCTTTTAAGTGGCATTGCCTTTTAGCATCGTCTTTCCGATGCTCAATCAAGGACTTAATTCGGCGTGAACTCAATTAAAAAGTTCTTTATTCAAATGCCTCGATTCGTTTAGTTTTCTTATACTTAATTAAATTTGAACCCTAATGATTTAGTTTGAATCTAGATCCGATATACATAAAGCAAACATTGCAATTCATTGCAAAATCAACCTTTGACTTAATTTTTATTTTTTCATATTTCAAAATTTTTTGGAAAATTTCAATACGATCAGATAATAAACTCGCACGTTTTCAAGATATAAATTTGCATTGCGCTTTTGATTAACTTAAACTAGTTCAACTTTTTAAGTACCGAACTTTCAAATTAATTTATTTTCTCATTTGCTTTTCAGTTGTTTCCGATTTTTTTGAGTATATAAAATTTTCTAAGAAATCAATTCAAATTTTTCAATTGTCTAGCTCAAGATAAAGATTTCAATAGTATTTTTCGACTATTTGAAAACTAAGCTTAAACTTAAATAAATATTGTTGAAGCTATTCAAAGACAGTTACAGATAAGATTAAAGATTCAAGTCTAGATGTTCATATATGTAGGTCAATCATAAGAATATGATCAATTGATATTGAGAAATTTAATTGAGTGTGCAACTTGTTGCATATTTGAATGCTGACAGATCCACCTTTGATTCTGTCGCATCTGTTGAGTGTCTGAATGTCTTCTTGAAGTGCATTCTCTGTTTCTCTTCTTGGCTTGTCTCCTGTCTTCTTCTAATAGAGATATTCATCTCATACTCGGCTGTTGTTGTTTCTCCTGCAACAACAACAGCAACAATAACAATGACAGCCTCCCAAATTTGTTAACAATTTGAGAAAACAAGCGACGATTTAGCTGCCGTCTGTCGCATGTTGCAAGTTGCGTTTGCTGCAAGTTCCTGCAACGGTGGCAACGTGTTGTTGTCGTTGTAATGCAACGCCTACGTTGCAAGTTGTTGTTGTTGTTGTTGTTGCTGTTGAGGCAACAGATCTTGCAATTTGTTGCGCCACAAGAAATGCGGGTGACAAAAGTTGCTGTCGTACACAACGTGCAACAAAACGTTGCAAGCTCGCAATGTTTCCTCTCAGCTCTCAGCTCTCAACTCACTTTGAAGATCCCCCAAATGCGATTAGAAAACATTTACCAAGTGCCTGAATGAATCTCTCGCTTTTCACTTGTCTCTTCAGCGTGGGATAGTTCGAAACATGTGTGGAAGCTGTTGGAGCAGAGAGAACTTCATGGAGAAAGGTAATTCCCATCAAGAAAAGGCAGAATGGGAGATCTGTCAAATCATATTGATTTAATTTAAATATAATACAATTAGAATCACGATTTTAAGTGTTAAGTTATCATTTAAACTATATTTTTTTTCTCCTATGTATATCTCAAGATTTCTCCTCTTGACTATATCCATATGAATATAATAACCTAACAAAAAGGCAAAAGATTTATTTAGATAAATAATATAAAAATAAATTTATTCATCAAACTAAAAAAAATAAATAATATTTTATTTAAAAGTGTTTTAAATGATCGAAATTCCCAAAATTTTTATTGAAAATTCACATTTTTTGTATTTTAAAATATGTCAAAATATTTAATCTTCGAAAACAATTGTCATCAGGAGAAAAAGAAAAGTTTTTACTGAAATACATCGTAATATACGTATATATAGAGATATGGATATGGAAGGAATCAAAAAACTAATCGCTTTGCCATCAGTTTGCCATCTTTCAACAGCTTTGTTTTTCCTTCATCAGCTTGAAATGTTTCTGTTCTGCATGTTTTTTATGCTTCTGTAGAGTCTGCTTTGTGCTTTCGTATGTGTGAGAGCTGGAAGTGGAAATGGAAACTGTGACAGGCGAGCCAATAAAATTCAAATGTGCGGCGATTGTCGCAACGCGCGGACTGTCGCTTCATCTTATGTTGCAAATGTCAAATGGGGCAAGAGAGCAAAAAGCCAACGAAATGAGGATGAAAAAAAAGTAATCGGAATCGAACTAGAAACGCCAAACAATAAGACAATGTACAGGGAGGAGGAGGAGGAGAAGAGTGGTGAAAGGGCAGGAGCAGGGGAAGGGAGAAGGCGAGGACAGCGGTCGTGCTGTCAAAGCGAGGACATCAGAAGCGAGGATGAAACGAGACTAACACGACAACATGCAAAATATTGGATGGACTTCTGTGGGGAATGTGAAGGGAATGGGAATGGGAAGGGAAAGGGAAGGAAAGGGGTGGTGAAGAACATTAGGGAACATGAGCCCACATATCGCCACGACTTCGACTTGGACTTGGACTGCTTGGCCGAGTGACATCTTGGCCACATATTTTGCTTGTCGAGCTACAAACGTCGATTGAGGACACAATACTGTCAACCGATGGAATGCCCGCACATTCATTTCTCTCCCTTGTCTCTCCTCTTCCCTTTCCCTCCTCACATCAGACTCGAGAGCATCACAGTTCGATTGACCGAAATAGAGAAATACGAAATTCTATAGCTGACTTCGCGCCATCGAACCCAACATCATTTATCAGTCGCCAAGTTCCAACTTATTGCCAACTCGTCCAGATTTCTGCATACCACGAGAAAGAAGCAGCAGCAGAGACAGACAGAGAGAGAGAGAGAGAGAGAGAATGGGAATCATTCTCCCGAGCAAAGCATACCAAATGTGTCAATGCTTGTTTTAGAATTTTTGCTGTATCCTTAGCATGTCCTTAACCCTTAACCCTTCCCCCCTCCCTGCTCCTGTCCACTGGCGTTTTAGCTGCAATTTGTTATCCATCACTTGAGTTTTTTAAGCTCTTCAAATCAAAGCATTCAGCTGGGAAGGTTCTCCTTTGACTCCATTATTCCTTCACTATTTATCACACACAAATTTATATTTTTATTTTCACTAAGTTACATAGTTTACCTATTTTATAATTTTATTTTTAATAAATAATCAGGATTATTAACATATTCACAATGGAAACTATATGATAATGTCGGCCAAAATAAATACAAATTTGTTAAATATATTTTGGATGCATAAATAATAACTACGATTTACTGAATTTACTCCAAAATGTTGTTATCTGTTAATATAATACATCAGTGTTATTATAATTAGTAAGGAAAAGTTAAAAAAGATTGCCGTCATTAGAACCTTTACTCTATGTCTCTTGAATACTGTTTTAAATATGAACATAGATATATCGACTATCTAATGGTGCCTTTACACAAGTTGACAAGCTTGTCAATTTCATCTCAGTGGGCTGTGCTTTTTACCAAGTCAACACACTTTTGCTTAGAGTTGACCACCGTTTACACTAGAGTTGACTAAGTTGCCATCCAAATTTTCAGCCTACTGAGATGAAATTGACCAGCTTGTCAACTTGTGTAAATGCCCCATTAGTCACAAAGAAGTCAAAGATCCCCTTAAGGTATCTTATTTATAATCCATAAAAAACAGAAAGATACACTTCCTCCTTAAATGTAATATTCATCCATTCCTTATCCCTTAGGAAAAAGATAGAACAATTTCATCTTTATCTTTCTTCTTCACTCCTTAATTCCAGCATGTTTCATGCAGTCATCTTTCCTTGAATATTAGTTTTCGATCTCATCATCATCATCATTATCATAATAAACGCTACGATTCTCACGTAACCTTGGCGCAAGTAAATAATCACGAGGGTGAAAAGAAAAAACCGTCCAATACAAATGCAAATGCAAAAATGTGCAGTGGAAAATGCATTTTCCTTTCAACTGTTGGCAATAAGTTTGGCAAATGCTCCATTACAATGGCCAATTTATGGTATGAGAGGCACACATGGAATAACATTTGGTCATAAGTTTTATCAACTTGTTCTTTGAACAGCAAATGAATATTTCTTCAATATTATTTTTGGGCAATAATTTCAAGAGAGTGAGAGAGAGAGAGAGAGAGAGAGAGAGGGAGAGAGAGAGAGCACGTAATCAGTTGAAATAAACACTTGCGCCTCTAAAATAGATAAAAATATCTACACTTCAATAAACATGAAAATCATCCACGGCGGTCCAAACGGACAGACAGACAGACGGACGAGACAGACGGGGAGACAGTCGAGAGGGGAGAAGAGAGTATGAACAGGGGGGTAGGGAACTGGAAACGAGTGCAAAATGTGTTGAAAATTGCGCAGCAATGTGATCATAAAGCATTCGCCATTAATGACACTACCCGACAGATACATCCCATTGTCAATAACTTTTACGCGCCGCAGATTGCCACAGATATACCCCCCTACCCCCTTCCCCTCATCCCTCTCCCCCTCCCCCTCCCTCTCATGCCATGACTCGTTCCAAAATCAAATTCAAATTTCCCAAACGAGAGCCGCATACATACATAGATACGTGTAGTAGTTGCAGTTGCAGTTGCGAATATAGATGCCAATGACGTTGCCACTTGGCAAGGGGAGAGTGTGGCAAGAGGGAAAAGGGGGAAGGGGCAGGGGGGCAATTGCGAGTGATGGCATCCGCCAAAACGCGCACAAGACACTCACAGACACATCCGTGAATTTATCGACAAACATTTGGACAGGCGACTGGCGGCATCGACTAGACGACGACGACGACGACGCAACGCAACTCGATGCGATGCGATGTGGCCACGTTGCAATCGTTGCTTCCTTTTCAATTATTAAGTGTTGCCAACTATGCGCGAATGGGCGATAAACGAGCCGACTCTGCCCCCTCTCTCTCTCTCTTTCCCACTCTGTGTGTGTGTGGAGACACTCATAATTCGCGACACGTTGCCGCTCCTCCCTCTCTCGCCCTCTCTCTCTCTCTCTCTTTGTCTGTCTCCTTCGGTGTGCGCCTCTTCAATCTTGTGCAATGGATCTGTAACTGCATTCATGTAGCCATTTATTTCGTATTGCCTGGCAGATAACTGCCAATGGGCACTGTTTGTGGCGCCTCCTTTTCGTGCCGCATGACGTGTACTTATGGCCTGAGTATCTGAGCAACTGAACATCTGTTGGCCTAAACACTCGACATTCGATGATTGTCTTTGGCACAGTCTTAACAAGGCTAATCTGCGTCTATGTTAAATGTTGACTCTTAACTATCATATTAATTACACAGCGGCTTTTTTCAATCAATGTTTCGCAGGATTATTATTTAAAACTATTGGGATATCGAACAGTATATTCCTATTATAATCCAACCATAAGTAAAATATTTTTTATCAGAATTATAAATAATTATAAGTATTAGATTCTTACATAAAATTCCAATGCTGGTAAAAAAAATTACGAACAGAGAGTGGTTGACAAATTCCAAATAAAAAAATTAATTTTAAAAAGTACCAAAAATTAATTCACACATATTTAATCGATTACGCAAAATTCTGTTCTTCGGGTGGAAAATTGATAATTCATTGGTATGAGGATAAACATTAAATTGAAGATTAGTCGGACTAGAACTTTTTATTAAAACTCTTGATAACTGGTCAATGATATCTGCTCAGTATTTAGATAGTTAAGAATCGAATTCATCATTTTGCTTAGCATCGAACTTATTCAATTAATTATGTTAAATTAGATTCCCTTTTCTCTTTTCAATACTATATTTAGAAGTTCAAAGTTATAAGGAGGTTCACTTGAGCTCTAAACGGTCGAGTGATTGGGTAATTTTTATTAATGTAATGCATAAAAGTATCGCATCGAGTTATGTACATTGCATTAGAGAGGGGCTCAAGTTGCAACTGGAATGTCTGCCCATAAAAATCCACAAAGACGGGGCACAGCACAAATATTGAAATAAAAAGAGGATTTGTGACGCAAAAAATGGAGACAAAAGGAGTTGAGGAAGGAGGACGAGCAAAGGATTAACCTAAATAAATACAAAACAGATGTAAAAATTGTGCCAGCAAGCGCCAAAAAGAAAAGCCCCAGAGGAAAATGCCGTTTTGAATGAGTCGAGTTTCAGTTCAGTTTGTACCATGACGACGGGGTTAGGACTCTGACTCTTCATTATGTCCTGGACATGGACAGATGGACCAGGACCAGGACGTGGCCCAACAGACTCGGCCGACCGCAATGATCTATCGCCTAGTAAAGGAACTGGACAGTGAGGGAAAAGAGAAAAGAGAGGGCCTAAGGAGTAAAAAGCAAACGCCAAGTAAAATAATAAAAGTCGACGAAGAACGCGGCAAAAAAAGGGAAGACAAAAGAAAAAAAACAAGCGAAAAGTTAAGCGACCTCGACTATCAGATACCCTCTACAAAAATGCATGAAATAAACCAAAAAATATTAAACAATTTGATAGAAAATAGAAAGGCTTTCCTAGATTCGAAACCACGAAATCCGATAGCAATATAAACTCTTATAATACTGAATAATAATTTGAACAGTATGTCAAGTAATTGTGTTGACAGAAGGATTCTAATATAAGTTTAAAATAATTAAACCCAATGGCACTCATTATTTTTTCAATTTTTATTTGATTATTTGTTCGAAGATCCATGTATCAAAATGTGAAAAAACATAAAAAGCTATTTTTAAAATGTTTTTAGTTTATCAATCCAATTACTTGAATAACTGTATATTCAAAAGGATCATATAGGTATATATACAAATTAACTTCATCTGCCTGTTACATACATTGACGAGAGATGGAAACGACTCCTTTGCCATTTTTGCGTATCGAGTAAAATGATGAGGAAAACAAATGGGAAATTGTGGCTAAATGCAGGCGAATGTCGGAACGTCCAAGGACGGACACGACTGTCAGTTGGCGGATGGCGAATGGCGAATGGCGGATGGTGGCCACTTCATTATGTCGGCAATGCATGAAGTGTTGAAAAATGATTCCCTCAGCATCAACATCATCAGAAGATGCTGGAACAGAAGTAGGAGATGGGGAGGGAATGGGTAAGGGAGGGGTGCAAGTGCATTTGACTTTTATGCTTACTGAACGCTCAAAGGGGGGACGGGGAGGGGAGGGGGAGAGGATCAGGCGAGGGCGTTGAAACGAATCCGCTTTTGCCCAAAGCGCCGCAAGGATTTCAAATAGTTTCCAATGCAACAGAACAGACAAAAAGGGGCAGAGGGAAGCGGCAAGTGGCAAGTGTGGCAAGTGTTGTGAGTGTTGCCACCAAAGTCGGCGTTAAGTGCAGCGGACACTGAACGCACAGCTGTGTCCTAGACTCCACTCCACTCCCCCTTCAGTCATCCCCTTTGACTTGCAACATCATCAGCGCCCAGTCGACGTCATCATCAGCGTTGTCGTAAATTGTTTACTTGATGCCAGCAAAAGTTACTTCAAACAAAGTCATGTGGACACTGAGCAACAGCAACAGGACACAGAAGCACTGAGAGAGAGCGAGAGAGAAAGAGAGAATGAAGAAGAGCGAGAAAGAGAGATAGAACTGCCTTCAGACATCAGGCAACGGTGCGGCCATCAAGTGCAAAATGTTTTGGTATCGGGCACACAATAATGTGAGTTCTTTAAAAGTTTTATATGCACATGCTCATAGACAGAGACTCACCGCTTCCACTGCCCTCTCTACCCCTGACGTGGCCAACCAACTGCATATTGCATATTAAAGTAATAATGAGATGAGCCAAAGTGCCAGCTGATAGCCACATTCTGGCCACATCTGGACATTGCCAACTTAAGGTAGATACAAAATGTATGCCATCATCAGCTTTGGCAGCTGCTCAGATACTGAAAACTGTATTAAATGGTTCAGATTCGATTTATTTAATTTAAAATACAAATTTAAATACAATTTTAACTCACCTAAATCGACATTCAATGACAATATAAATTCTTGATGTTAATAGATCTTTTAAAATTGTTGGTAAAGTCAAGTTATCGATTGTAAGCGGACAATCCATATGGAGGATATTTTCAAGAGTATTCAAATAGTGTATTTAATTTTGTCCTTTAAAAGTTATATATATATAGAATAGCAATAAGATATATAGTAATAATTTTGCAGATATTCCCCGTATTTTACCCAATTATCTGATATTTCATCCTATATTAACTTCTCTCAAATTTCAATATTTTAGTTACAACATCTAAAAATAGTTTTTGATTTATTTGATTAAAAATGTATCCATTTATTGCCTCTTTGTTTGATAATTGATTGATGTTATTTTCAAATCTACACAATAACCTATGCACTTCATTCACTACTTCGTATCTCATTCAACCTTTATCGAAAGTTCCTTAAAAAAAAATCTTAATCAATTTAAGCAGCATTCATTTTATTAGCCTGCAACTTCAAATCGAAATAATCAATATAATATTAATTTAAAGCAACTTTTGTTCATTTGCTAACAAAAAACAATAAAATATAAAGCTGAAGGATAGAAATAAACGTAAAGTACGGAATTACTTCACGTCAAGTTGCCGTAAAATGATAAAAAAAAGAAGAAGGCGAGTGAAAAAAGTAGAGAAAAGGGATATGTACCCTGACTGTAAGGATGAGGAGAGGCAACTCTGACAGTGACATGGACGTCACTTACAATGTGGAAGTCCATTCTCCCCTCTCCCTCCCGCTCCCTCCCTCTCCCTCCACGCCCATTGCATTGCTTTCAAAGTGTCCTGTGGAAACCCCCAGTGCAACCTTTGCGTGTGTGTGTGTGTGTGTGTGTTTGCGAGTGTATATGTAGCTGGACACTCTATTTGTATTTCCTCTGAAAATTTATTGTAAAACTTAAAAGTTTTGATGGAAAAATGAAATAAATAGTGACATCACTAAAAGTAAAGAAATTATAAAGTGTCACCGGGGATGATAAGTGGGCTACAGCAGCAACAACAACAACTAGACTGAGTACGTCGGCAACAGCATCAACAGCAGGAGTGACATTCCCAACAACAGCAACAACAGCCAACACAGCAACACAGCAACAGCAACAATAACAGAAACTTGCAATGGCAACGACGAGCACAAGTTGAGGCAGGACCGTCAGGACTTTAATAAGGACATTGGACAAGCAACAGCAGCAACGCTGCCATCAGGACGAACTGGACAGACGGACGGACAGATACCGGACAATGCGGTGGCACGTGCAGAGGCCAAAGGAGCGAAGCGAAGAGGAGCGAGGGTTGATTTAAACCAAAACCAAAACATAGAAATCGCCAAGATAGAGATGGACAAGTGATGCCTCGTGATCTCGTGATCGTGAGCCCACGTGAACTGATGATTATAAGCGGATGAATGTGGAATCCAAATAAAGTGACCATGGAGGTCAAGATCATCAAGCAATGACAGAAACTTTACAAAACATACTAAAGACAAATGAAAATTTAGAAAACTATGAAGAAAACTAAGTAAGGAGGACAACCTTGCTGTTCAATAAGGACAGAAGTTATTAATTAGAAATGTTTGCGAAGAACATGTTACCATTGAGGAGTCAAGAAAGCGCGATCAATTAATAAGTGACCATGGAGAATATAACAATTGAAAATCTCTGAGAGAAACTCTGAGTTTTGGGATCCAAGAGTCAACGTTCTTACCATCACGTATTCGTAAGCATTGTGTTAAGAACTAACCATGATGGTCAGAGCGCAGCGTTGCCAGACTCTCAGATAGTTCACACACACACAGACAGACACACAGACACACACACTTGGACTCACTCACATGGGGCAACTCGGAGACAGAGGCAGCAAATTGACAGGCTCTCCTCGTTGAGAACGTCAAAAAACTTGAGAACTATTAAAGTTGCCGTTTGGTTTATTTTTGCCACTTGGTGGCAATGTTTTTCTATACACTCTCGTATTTCTCAACAAGTTTAATTCTGGAAACATTTCGCAACTAACATAGCACATATTCTCCGAGGACAATAAAAAATAGAATGCAGGACATTCGCTTAAAGTTTTAGCTGTCAGTTTGCTGTTGCTGTTGCTTTTTGCTTTTTTTGCTGTTGCTTTTGCTTTTGCTACTTGCTATTTGCCCTCACTTCATTCATGTGCACCGCCGTTTAAGTTTCCATCATTATTTAGCACAAAGACGAGGCGACAAACCACAAGGGAACTACGGAAAACTGACCACGGCCCGAGATGATGCCCCAAGGCCCCCGAAGCGCCCGAACTCCGTTTCCGTCCGACTGCGGCGAGTCCGGAATATTTGAATGCATTCTCCGCACTTAACACTTTGATGTTGAGCGATTTTTATTTGGTACACTTTGAAATGAATGCAAAGACAATGAACTCAAAAAATACTTTCAAACGAATAAAGTGACAATGAACCTCAATAAGGATATATACTGAAAAATCAAAACAGTTCTGGCAGCTTAAATTGATCATATTTTAATATCTTCAATGCAAAAGAATAAAATTAATATTTTAAAATAATTTAAAGGTTTTTTAAATATTTAAAATTGTATTTATTTTTAATT
The DNA here is from genome assembly GCA_037043435.1 of Drosophila suboccidentalis. Classification (NCBI taxonomy): domain Eukaryota; kingdom Metazoa; phylum Arthropoda; class Insecta; order Diptera; family Drosophilidae; genus Drosophila; species Drosophila suboccidentalis. The sequence goes on from JBAMBK010001966.1 coordinate 40,131, forward strand.
AACTGGATCTTTTTAATAGTGATGAAATTTGTACAGGGAAGATAAACAAAATGCAGCATTTTATCTTTTTTCGAATAATTACGTTCTTAACAGATTTCTTATATGATCCACAAATTTTGCATTTTCGATAATTGTTTATTTATAAACTTGAATCCTGAAAATTTAATTTCAATTAATCTACCAGTAATTTTCATTCGAATTTTAACTACATATCGAGTACGAAATAAATTTGAGTAAAGGGTATTTCATAGCCAGCCACTCTCGCCTCGATTCTCTGCACTTCTGCTTCTTTATCTATGTCCTTTCTTCCTGCATGACAAAGTTTATGACTTTATTCAGTCCGTAACAATTTGAGGCCTGTCCACTCGCCAGGTTCGGGTCGTTTCAGGTCGGGTGGACAGCTTTCAGGCAGGTTGACATATCAAAAGTTAAAAATATTTTAAAAGAAATGTTTTCGGTGGAAAATGTTTTCAATTACAACATTATAAAGATCGACAAGCTGTCTGCGGCAATATGCTGGCACACTGTCCGAAACAACTATCTCTCTCTCTCTCACTCACTCTAGCTTTGTATTGCTTTCGCTCTCGCACACACACAGAGACTTACACCCATGTGCCAGAAATTATTATTTATATGCGCTGCGAACGAAATTCATGTTCGACACACGTCTCTAAGGATTAAGAGGAGTGACCACAAAATCATCATCAGCACAAAAAGGCCAAAAGTGTTGCGGGCAATGGCCAAAGCCAGAGATGATGATGGCCAGTAGAAGTTGGCTCAATAAGGGAAAGGGTAAGGAAGAGGGAAAGGGAAAGGAGGACAGGTGCAACGAAGTTTGACGTGTGTCTGGACGGAAGCTGTTCGCTGCTGAAGTTTGGCTCTAAACTACAAACATTTTTGTATAAAAATGCCCGATGGATATATTGACGAAAGGATGTGATAATGTAAGTAAGGCGAGTATTATAATATATAGAGAAATGTTCCCAAGGCACAGAGAAGGCTAAACATTACGAGATCTGTGAAAAATGTCCCAAAACAGCAAAAAAAATGTAAGCTTCAAGTATGGAAAGTGTCAGAGGGAGAAAGAGAACAAGGTAAGAGAGAGAACTTTTTATATTATATGATATGATAGAGTAAAGCGAAGTGTGTCCGAGCTGTCAAAAGCCACTATAAACTTGTGACGTGTCAAGCGTCACAACATTCCCCAAATGTCTCCCCTCTCCACATGTCTCTCCCTTCCCTTCCCTTCCCTTCCCTTTTCTCATCCCCTGGCACACATCTTGGCTGCATGTGAAACTTTTGAATTTATTTTTCTTCCGTTTTCTGTTTGTTATTTTTTTTTGTTTCTGTTTCCTTTTTTTTTATAAAAGCATAATTTTTTAATAACGGTAAACGGGATGCCATGAATGACAGTTGAGCGAGTGCCGTGCTGACCCAGCAAGTGCCTGCCACCGAATGGGGCACGGGGCATGTGGCATGTGGCATGTGGCATGTTGGGTGTGCATTGTACATAACTGTCAGCTTAAGTGAAAAATGTCATACGCGCGTCGCCTCGTCTGTTCAAAAGTGGCGTCCTGTCTGCCCTCAAGAACTCCTCGTGCCGTTCAGCGCAGCGCCCCCTGGCGGTCGGAGTCGGAGTAGCGAGCAGCACAAACTTTGCACATCAAAATCACACGCCATGTCAACGTCACTTGCAAAAACTGACCAGTAGACGATGAGGACAACAACAACAACAACAACAACAGCAACAACAACAACATTGAGGTGGAAAATTCACTGTGGCTGCCGTCACGTCAACCATTTCCGTGGTTTGTCCGTCTGTCTTCGAGTGACCGGTGGGGATGTCAGGAATCCGTCATGAATTCGCTCCTCTTACAGCTTAATTAGTGCATCCACATCCACAATGCAATTACTTAATTCATTTTCAGCAATTTAAATGCTTGCACTGAACATCGGAAGCTTCCATGTGATTTTTGGGATTTTCTATAAGAGTAGCTATATATTACCAATATATTACCGAATTTTCTCCAACTCGAACTCAATCGATAAATTTAAAATTTATAGCAAAGTAAAAATATATGTATATAAATCGTTTTCCTAAAATCTTACAATATGAATGATACCCATCCTTCATGCTAGCGCTCTCTCTCCCCCACTCTCTCTCTCTTCAGAGTCGACTTCAAATTCACAATTCTTCTTTGCTGTTATTTTCCTAAACGTTTCACTGGCTTTGGCATTGCCACTGACACTCGAAATGTTATGGGAACCAGTTATTTTGAGTGACATTGCTGTTTTTTATTTGTTTTTAACACAAAAATCAAGAACAATCCATTTAATGGACCTGCTTTGCCAGCACTCTCATTTGTTTTATATTACTCGATAAACATTTATTTGAAAATGTGAAAATATGTTTGTGTCTGTCTGACTGTATGTGCTGTAAAAGGCTACTGACATTTTACAGTCGGACTTGTGACTGAACTGAACCGGAGAGACACTTGCACAAATGAACATTTGCAGAAAGAGTTCGACTGAGTGACAGTCGGCAAGACAGCCGACAATGTTCAGTTCTCGAATGCTCAAACTCTAAGATGGCAATACTCACTATCTACACACATACACACACACTCCCACACACATATTGCTAACTAAACAAACACGTACATACTTGTATGTCAAAAGTATTTCGAGATTTTTAGCTACAAAACTGCCAATAACAAAACTGCTAGCTACAACTCGAGCCTCAGTCTCAACCCCAAAGCTCAAACTCAACTCGAATCTAAACTCCAATCCCAGCCCAATGGCGGATGCAGTTTGGACAAATGACAGCAGACACAATCCCGTCTCGACGCGTCTCGTCTTGTCCCGACATGTTGCCCGCCCACTCGACACGGCGACAGGGAAAGACAAGCAAATGATGAACCGACATACACAAGGACTACTAGTAGATATTCATTTGAAGTCGGAGCTAGAGTCGAGGAAAGTGCAGTTTCAACTCTCTCGAAGATGCTCATCAATGGGAGAGCGAGTGAAATGAGCAAAAAGCCTGGCGGTTGACAACTACAAAACTATTTAGTTCTCTTCGTTTTTTCTAATCAGTACCCTTTGGGTATTATAACGTTGTGTCAATGTTTGTAACACACAGATGGAGATTTCTCAGATCTTATAAATTATATATGTATGTTCTTGGTCAACATCAAGAATAGCGTCGATGAAGTATTTGCTGTAGGTCTATCCGTAGAGAGCTCCCAGATCTCAGGTCCTCAAAGAGCTAGAGGTACCAAATCTGTTGACAGTACTTTTTTGAAAGCCCTAAAGTATATTCCTTTGTATTTTTTTTAAATTTGCCGAAATACCTTTAATACAAAAAATATTTGTCTTGAATTTTAGTTTTCTTTCAATTTTATCACTTCATCGATAAAATATCAAGAAAACTGAAATTCAGAAAAATATGAGTAACGAGTATTTTGCTGTCGAGCAGCCTCGACTGCAGTTTGCTTGCTTGTTTTTGTCATGTACATACATAAAATATTTTATTTTATTTTATTTCATTTGTGAATCTCAAGTGAACACAGATTCAGAAATACTCGTACTCACAGTCGCACTCGAAAATTTATAAAATCTTTTACTTGGCAAAATAGTTGACATTTTAAGTTTTATTTTAGTGTGTTTTGTGTCTTGTGTTCCACTGATGACACGGACAGGCATGCAAATGCATTTAATTGGAAGGGTTTATGCCCTGTCCGAGTTCATTTCTCTCTCTCTCTCTCTCTCTCTCTCTCACACTATCTTGTTTTAGCCTGGCTAATGGCTAGTGCCTTTGGCTTAGGCTATTCAGTCTGCTTTCAGCAATAAAATAATTGTTCGCCATGTATTTTTCATTTTCTATCAAAATACGAGTATCTTTCCTTGTGTTGTCAATTGTCAATTAAATAAAAATAATGGAACTCGGTATCAATTTAGAGATTGCCCTCAGACGACTCAACACAAATAACTTGCTGTACTCGCATATCAAAACTTCAACTTCGATTGCCTAAACATCTGTACAAAAAGTTTTCAATACTAAAATTCTCGACTTGATGTCAATCAAAACTCAACTTCTTCCGGGCAATTCAAACTGTATTCGTACGCTGCAATTACTTGTCTACCTATTAACCCATCTGTTCTTTCATCCATCCATCTAAAAATTCTTCTATACACTCATCCGCTCATCCGTCCATCCATCTATCCATCTAGAACAAACGCTCAACTGTCCAAAATGTCTATTCAACTGGCCATCTAATTGCAGCAGTCAGACCATCTTCCCCATCTCTCAATCCTGATTGTTGGAATGTCCTTTGCTGCAGCTTCCCTTGAGTTATGGCTTCGCTCTATCGTCCTTAAGTTGTAAATTTTAGTGTTTAGTCCATTATTATTTTCACATTTTGCAGTCATTTACACTGCTCAGCGGGATAAAACAACTGCACTTGTGTGTCCTGTCCAAGTCCTGTCCAACTGACCGTCCATCTCAGTGTTCATCCGTCAGAAGTCCGGTTGATGTTGTCCTTCAGCTCTGTCCATCGCAACTCAGTCCCCTTATCCCCAATAGTTGCAGTTGTAGTCTGTTTGTTTTGACTGAAAGCAGCAATGAATAAGGAAATAACGAGTACCAAGTTACGTAACAGGCAGAAGTAACGAGTCTCATAGCTTGTACGTTTTTAATTGAATATGTTACAAGTTGGTGAAGTATTAAGTAGCGAGTAAAATATGTAACGAGATAAATAATGTTAATTAGAAATGTTAGAAATTAGTTGTAGACAGAAATTAAAATTAACTCTACTAATTCCAACGAGAAGAAAAGTAAGAGCACAAATATGGAACGAGTGTGAGTTCCCTGAGATATGATAAGCCCAAGTGACGAGTGACCCAATGAATTGTAAGGGTATAAGAACACCGATTATTATGTAATGAGTAACGATATTATTATTGGTGGAGGGACACACAACGAGAAGAATTAACGAGTAGCGAGTGAGATTACCGTATGGAGTATGCGTAACTAACGAGTAAAATTATGCAATGAGAAAAAGTATCTGAGAATTCCAAGAAATTATGCAATGAGAAAAAGTATAATTTCAATACCATGAACTCAGCATGGATGTAGCGAATTAACGAGTGTATGAAACGAGTAAAAGTATGTAACGAGAGTTCTCACAATTGCTACAAATTATCCTCTACAGCCTTTAATTCTTTAAGCGACTAAAGTCTTTTTTTGATTACATAGTTTGGGACGCGGTGTGGTCATTAAATGAGCGACAAGTCGGACGGCATCATTATGCTGGCATTAATATATCAGAAATTAGTTGTAGATAGAAATTAAAATTAACTCTACTAATTCCAACGAGAAGAAAAGTAAGAGCACAAATATGGAACGAGTGTGAGTTCCCTGAGATATGATAAGCCCAAGTGACGAGTGACCCAATGAATTGTAAGGGTATAAGAACACCGATTATTATGTAATGAGTAACGATATTATTATTGGTGGAGGGACACACAACGAGAAGAATTAACGAGTAGCGAGTGAGATTACCGTATGGAGTATGCGTAACTAACGAGTAAAATTATGCAATGAGAAAAAGTATAATTCAATACCATGAACTCAGCATGGATATAGCGAATTAGCGAGTGTATGAAACGAGTAAAAGTATGTAACGAGAGTTCTCACAATTGCTACAAATTATCCTCTATAGCATTTAATTCTTTAAGCGACTAAAGTCTTTTTTTGATTATTACATAGTTTGGGACGCGGTGTGGTCATTAAATGAGCGACAAGTCGGACGGCATCATTATGCTGGCATTAATATATCACATGGCCAAAAGTCAGCCCAAATCCTGGTCTGGGTCTGGGATACCGTAATTGCGGTCTATGTCCCTATGTGTGTGTATTTGTATTTGAGTTTGTATTTTTTTCTCGCGCTTGCCAACATTATTGGCAAAAATTAATTAAATATTTTCCAAATGAATGATTCAACTGCCAATCAGGCGGGGGAAAAACAGGAGGACATGAGGACAGGTCTGCAGGTCACTCTGCAATGCGAATCAGAACAGGGTGGGCGAAGGGAGGATAAGGGAGGAGGAGGAGGGGGTGGTTCGTCAATGGAGGGCAACACTTATGCAGTCCTGCATTTGAATTATGTCAAATCCATTTTGTTTTAATGAAACGTTGATTGTTTCGCAATTAATTTTCTATTGTTTGACAGTAATTATTATTATATTATAATTTATATTTGCAATGCTTTGAAGCACACAAAACAAAAGCCGCCACAAATTATTCAATATGCAAAAACTCATCCTCTACAGTTTAGTTTAGTATTCGAATTCTGACAGCTATTCAAAGAGCACATGACTTTTGGATGGCACTGTTAGCACTGCCACGATTTTATATCATGTTAAAAGAGCTAAGACTAGGACTAATATCGGGCAACCAAACTAAATATTCAATTAACAATATTTATTTAGTCTCTTTACTTAACAAGTGCCAAGATCAAGTAATCCTGGTTCAGTTCATCGTCATCATCATGTGTAGATGAAAACTCTTGGCCAAAAACTCGTACGACAACAATTTATGCCGAGTGATGGCCATTTTCATGGCGATTGCTTCTTCTGGCCTCTGGTCGTCTGGCCTGAAGATGCAACTTGTGTCTGGCTGGACACACGTATGTTTTTAGCTGGTTTTTTGTGGGATTTTGGCCATGTGAAAAGTTGCTGGAACTGGAAGTGGGTCTGGGGATACGCCATCTTGAGTATGGGCCATAAATCGTGTATGTTGGTTGGGTTCGTCTTCGTCAGTTAATTTAAAACATGTCAGACAACTCCGACAACTTTGGACAATTGATTGACGTTTTAAAAGTTTAGCAGAGGAGGCGTTGCTTGCAACATCAACAACAACAACAACAATCACATATATAGAAACAACAACAAGGCCAGAAGAAAATCAACTGCAAGTGGACGACAACACGACCAACTGTTGGCCTGGCCTAGACTGGCATGGCCAACACTGGCTTGACCAGAATATGCAGTGACGTTTTGGAATTGCAAAAAGGCCGAAAGTAATTTATTTATTCTCCATTTGTCTTGACGATGAGCAAACGAGCCAAGTGATGGCCCCGGCCACGCTTCGATGAATGGCATCAGCTCGTATTGGCCATTGGCGTTGGCGTTATTTTAGATGTATTTGTATATTGACCTCCTTGAATTGAAGTTGGACCTTTTGGGAGAGCCACAACAGAGTATGGCTGCACTTGGTTGAGTTTTGAGCCGGATGTCTCGAGTGATTTGTGACTTGTTTCGACCCATAAATGAATTGTTAAACTGCATAAGCATTTAGTTTGCAGCTCTTGGAAACTAAACTTATAACTTAAAGGAAGGTCGAAACTGTGGATGATCATTCGAAAAGTATGAAAAAAGCGTCGTTGTTTACCTTGGAATCACCTAGTTATTTGAAATTCGATTTCAGATATATCTGCTATTTTAAACAGCAACTACATAGATCATTAAAAGCAATGCAATGGAACCTAAGGAAGAGTATATATATAAGTAATGTTAAAATACATCGAAAAATCGACAGCTCGCTTTTTTCAAGTACTTTAACTCGATAATTATTTTGGGTTAATTAAATCGATTTTGATGAAAAATCTTCGACACTCAATTATGACAGAAGTTGATTAGATATTACAAAAAGAAGTTGATTGCAAGTTAAAATTGAGATATCAAAATTCGAATTTTTAAAAAACACAAGTTGTGAAAGTTTGAATTTGATTTGATATTCGACCTAGCAACTTACAAGTCATAGTTTACCGCGAGAATTTTGTATATATTGTGATGTTTTCTTCAAACATTTTTTTGGCAAACCTAAATTATTGTCAATTTTGATATGAAACTTGATTTACTGTTTGAATTAGCATTAAGCAGGCCATCCACAGTCGAATTTGTTTGACGAACTGTTCGTCGAACAAGAATTACATTCGCCCACTAACTATTTCAAACATTGCTAGCAAACATCATTTCTAGAAAATTTTCAGAGAATAAACATGTCATCGGATAACGATACAGTCATTGCCTTGATGGCTATTTAGAGAAAAAAAGACTTGTGTCGCATATTTTTGTTCTTATATGCCTCACTTTTTGCATGACACAGGGCTGGTTAATTTTGCAGGCAATAAATAAACTTCAGCAAGCATTTCTTCGACATTTTTAGCCCTTGTTTACGCTACGAAAACTTTTGACAAATGATGTTTGCGCCAACACTGCCATCCATTGTCGAATTGTTCAATCGAACACAGGCAAGATAGAATCAGTTCTATTTTTCTCGAACAAAACATACAACACTAAATTTAGACACGAACACTACCACCAACGACAAATATTTCGTCGAATCGAACACGTTTGTCAAACAAATTCGACAGTGGATGGCCTGCTTTACTACTTAGATACAAATGTATCTTTACATATGTGTTACTACGTCTTTTTTCTAATCATTAATACAATCAGCACTTAGCACTGAGCTTTTCATTTCACAAAGCGAGCAAGTATCTCATAGATACAAATGTATCTTTGTATAGATGGGCTTGTGTTAAAAATTGCTGCTTTGGAAACTGAATGAGCAGGCCAAGCTTGTATGTCTTTGGCAATTTGAAATTTAGCCAGAAGCAAACAAGGACCAACTATCTCAGTGTCTGTCCGTCCATCTGTCGATTCGTCCATCTGCTTTTACGTAGGCAGGAGGAAAGTTCCTTGCGCCTTTCAGCATTCCTCTTAACTAACCATCAAAAGAAATGGTCAGCAACTTTTTATAAAAGAACAAACAAGAAAAGCTATCAGCTGTGCTAGTGTGTGTGTGTGTGTGTGTGTGTGTGTGTGTGTGTGTGTGTGTGTAGGGGCAAAAGGAGCATTTCCAATGCAAGATGACAGCTCATTCGTCAAATCACACAAAGAAAAATTTGAACTCTTCATCAGCTTTTCGGGTCGTCGTCGTCGTTGGATTTCTTGTCCTTCTTCTTGTCCCCTCTCCTGTCCCTGTCTCTGTCTCAGTCGCTGTCTCTGTCTCCATCTTCGTTCATCTCCTTTCGTTTCTCCCGCTTCCTCGTCATCGCTTTTGTCTATGCAGTGAGCGCCATTTCGCCGCTGGCGAGTTGATGTTGACGTTTCAATATTGATGCAATGTGCTCCTTCTCTCACTCTCTCCCTCTGTCTCTTATCCAGTCTCTCTGTCTTCCTCTCTAGATATAGTATAACATATTTCATCGGGCATGTCCTGTTTTGCTCGCTGCTTGCCAATTCTTGACTGACATGAAAAATAACAAAACAACAAAAGCGGTCAGTGCCAAAAAGGATAACGCGAGTAAACAGCGTCCTGACAACGTCAGACTGACGAGGACGACGACGACGACGAGGACGAGCACGATGACGTTGTATTGGCCCAATCCCAATCCCAATCCTAGCTTCGCAGTCTTTCCAACTACAAGTTCAACTCCCTTCGGATGCTCGGTCAACGGAAGCAGCGTAATCCATCGTCGAGCGCCTTGCAGCATGTCCTTGGACATGGACTCGGGGCAAGTCCTGCCGCGAGTTGCATTCACATTCATTCGCTTTGCTTTAGACGAGTACTCATCGTCCTGGCATCGTCCTTCTGCCACGTGGCCAATTTTGTGCAGCTGTCGCTCAACGATGGATGGATGATTGTGAGCATCTCGAGTCTCGAATCTCATTCCATTCCACAAATCTTAAACTTGCACGTCAAACTTGATGGAGTAGGCAGCGTACTCGTACTCGTGCACAGCGTACTAGCCTGCAAGAAGTTGAGTTGGGAAACCTAAGCTCGGGCAGACCCCAAAGCGCCTTGAAAGCTCACTTCCTAGTTGTCTGCATCTTAATGGTCCAATAACATTATAAATTCTTCTTGGCTTTGTAACGAACTTTTGTTTTTAATTTTTAAGTGATTATTTTCTTTGACTTCTTTTTAATTACCATTATTAAAATTTGAACTATCTAAAATGAGTTATTAATCTAATTTGTTATTAATTTTAAAGAATTTCAGGAAATAAGAAATTCCGTTTCCTTTGCTTTTTCAACAATAGAGCTGTGAAGATTCATTTATCTTTTTGTTCAAGTAACGATTATTTGTGATCTTGTCGATTACTCATTAAAATTTCACTATCAGTAAAGATCTCACTCGATCGATCTTATAAGATTCCTACTTCATCTTCTTTAGCTGAAATGTCTTATCGATTGGCGGACGTAAAACTTTTATTGATGCTTTGTCATCGGGCTGTCCTCCACTCGGACTGTCAGTCAAGAGTTGCCCCCCAAACTGTAAATGATGCAATAATTCTTTAAACTTGAGACAACCAAGATGCTGAAAAATCAAGAGAAATTTGCCTCGGGGAGTTGGGATAAAGGATTACGAGAGAGAGAGAGAGAGAGACAGGAAGAGGAAGAGAGAATGGAAGCAACTTGGCATAGGTTACGTGTGTGTGAAAAATGCACAGGACATTAAAGCAGCTGCTTTTGACCCCGTGATGTATGGATTGGATGGATTGGATAGGGGGTTAGTCTCACAGCTCCTGGCGTCAGCTGTTCGTCCTTGTTGTCCTGTTGTCCCGTTGTCCTCTGCTCGCCTTGCCAGCATCATCATCATCGTCAACAGCTTCTTCTCTCGTCATCTTTGGAGCGGTCAGACGTTGTCCTGAGTGACGGTCCGGGCACTGTTAATGGCTTCGGTCCATTATCTCGTCATGTTTGTTACGAAATTTAATTACTCTTATTTATTTTACAGTGCCTTGCCGCGTAATGACATCGTCCTGTCGTCCTGCTCCACCCCCTCCCCCCTCCCCAGGGCTGTGTTGTGTTTTATGATTTTCAACTTCATCAAAAAATGTGAACGCAAAAATTAAATGTGAAAAAAATTAAATTAAAAACACTTTTTCGTGCAGGATGCGTCCTTGTGCTTCTTCTGCTTCTCCTTCTGCTTCTGCTTCTCTGCTTCTCCTCTTCCTGTCTCATATTCCCGACTCGACTGTCCTCCTAATGTTTCGTCAAAAGGACAAATCAGCGCCAGGACAACACTGCACTTGACCCTCTATCTTTTGCATCCTCCTCCCAATCAGGGAGCTTCTGTTGGTGCGAGAGAGGGAAAAGGGGACGGTAATGAGTGTCCTTTATTTGTTTTCACCCCCCCAGAAAAAAATGTGATCACAATTTGCTCTTCCGATTAATTTTTTAATGTTTACACTTTGAGTTTTTGTGTGTGGAATTGAAGAAGACTTTTAATGCCTTGCTATTAATAATGAAAGCTTTCATGAGCTTTTATAGCTCTTCAAGCATTTTAAACGACTTTGCAAGTTCTTTTAATAGCTATGATAATATTGAGTACAATTCTTTAAAGACTATAAAAGCTTATTCAATTGAGCTTTAATGCGCTTTTAAAGGACCAGAACTTTTACAGTAGTTTTAGAGCTTTTTTGTAATTACATAAATAAACAGAAGGTAAAAGGGACTCCATTTTATTTTTTTTTTCAAAGCTTTTTTTAATTCTACTTAAAGCTTTTTCATGCTGTGGCTGTCGTTGTTGCCTTCTATTAAGCTAGTGTCATTGAGCCATAAAATGCAATTCATTAACTGCCTCAAAGTGTACGAATCTGTTCCAAAGATGTCTTCTATCTGCGTAGTGTCATGTTTGGTTGAAGGAGTTGCACATTGTCCTTGCAGTCGCCAGAGTTTGGCACTCTCAATATTCAACCAAGTGCTTTCTAGTTCAACTCGCATTGCAGACTCTTTCCCTTCCCTTTTCACTGGCTTTGTCAGTCGCTCAGCATTACCAAGAAAGCGTTCGTCATTTGCTTTTGTCCTTTGTCTTTTGGGTTTGTTTGCACACGCCGTTTCTTCTTGCACAATCCTTGCACTCGTCACAATCCTTGCCACGCCCATACATACAGACAGCCGCCCACGAGTCAACTCAACTCAACTCAGTTCAACTCAAGTCGAGTCGACTCAACTCAACTCAACTGAACAGAACTGAACTGAACTCGACTTGAGTCGGCCCTGCAGCTGTCAGTCAATGTGTCGTGTGTCACAGTGTCTCTCTGTCTTTCTGTCTCTCCATCTGTCTGTCAGTTGCATGTCTCTCTCTGTCTATCTACGTGACATTACTCCTTGCGCAAGCATTCAAGGAACAAGCAGAATAAGAAGAAGAAGAAGAAGTAGTAGTAGTAGAAGAAGAAGAACAAGACTTTGCTGCTGCAACCGATGGATGGATTTTTGGATTCGCAACTTGCACTTGGATTACAAGTCTGATTTTGATGCGTACATGCTATATATGTACATACATACATATATGCCCTGTCTAAGCATTGGTGTGAGTCTCAGTGTGTCTGTGTGTGAGTGTGTGTGCGTGAGTGTGTGTGTGTGTGTGTGTTTGTGTGTGTGTGTGTCTTTGGTTGGGTTGCTGCCTGGCCCACAAAATATTGCAGTTGCTCAGCTGAGCTTACCCAACCTCCAATATGGGTCAACTTCCAACAACTACACCCGCTCACAAACACATACACCCACACACACTCTCACACACACACACTCACACGCTCACACCAACACACAAGCACGAACTGTAAGTTTTCTTATGCTTTTGTCTTTTGTCCTTTTATTATTTTATTCCTGGCCTTGTTTTAATTCACAGCGTCTGCTGGCGCGTCATTCTCTGGCATCGCCTCCTCCTCCTCCTCTTTGTCCTTCTCCTCCTCCTCCTCCTCCTTCTCCTTTATCTGCTGCTCCTTCTTCATCTGCTGCTGCTGCTTCACTCGTCAGACGACTTTGTCGTCCTTTGGCAACGTCTCCAGCAACATTGTCTCAGTCGCATCCTTGGCTAGAATGTTTACACATAGCCATAGATACACACACACACACACATACACTCACATGCACACACACACAAATACACACACACATACACATGTGCGTTGTAAGTGACATTTGCAATTTTCAAACTATTGAATGAGTGACAAGTTCTGCAGACACGATTGAAACTGACAGCTCTCCTCCCAACCTCCTTACCTCTTCCCTACCTCCTTCATGCCTTCTTCATGCCTCCCTCGTCTATTGCACTTCTTGTATTCCTTCAGCTTCAGCTACAGTTCCAACTGAAGGGACAGTCGCTGTTGCAGTTGCTTCTTCAGCTTGGCCTTGTCCTTAGCCTGGCTAAGACCCCCCACCCCCACCCAACCTTTTTTGGTTAGAACGGGTTAACATTGCTTTAAGTCACAGTCAAACTCAACTCAACTCAGTATCAGTTGCACTTGCAGTTGCAAATGAACATTTCGAAAACTTAAATAAATGCCATGAGTATGAGTATTTTTTCAGTATTTTTTAGTATATTCATGCATGTGACAGAGTTAATTCTTTAGTTGACTTTATTGAGTTGTAAGAGAAGAAGATTTGACAAATTTAAAAGATATGGTTTATTTGAAAACTTTGGAACTAGTTAATCCTATATCATATGAATTTATTTCAAAGATATTGTAAGTTTTTTTTTAATATTTGGTCAAGGGTGCTTAAGAATAATGTTAATCTTAAAATATTGTAATAAAGTTTTTAAGCTTATGAATAATGTAATTTATTGTTACTCTTTAGTAGTTAATTCAGAGAATAACCAATAAATAATAAACAAGTTACCATAATGAACTTAAAATTAGTATATAGTATTTCTATAGTCCAATATAAACTTGAATTCTATAAAATACGTTTAATTAAAATAAGCTTTACAATACTTTCTGCATATTCACATATTTTGTCTTATTCATTTAAATTATCTTGGGTACATCGCTAAGATAACAACTTAATGAATTCACTCCTATAAAAAACACTTCACTCAAGAATTTATGTATTCTCGAAAAACTAACAGATCGCAGGTGATTTGGGTCTCAGATCTCAGGGGAGTACAAAAATGTCAGGAAAGTTTTAGTTTGTAGTTGAAATTCACCAAATTCATATCTCTTTCTAAATTTATATTTTTTCATTTTATTTTTTTTTTTTGTTTATTTTGCATTAAATAAAGTCTGGGCTATAAGTAAAATTGCAAGCAGCTGACTCCGCAGTCAGCGAAAAGTCCGAAACTGTTTCAGAGGTCAAAGGGTATCAATCGATGAGAACTTGAACGGGTCGCGATTTCTTGCTAGTATACATCGGTAACTCCAAAAACAACTCCATAGGAAGAACTTTAGATACACTCCCCATCCGCAAAATGAAAAACATAGTAAAATCGGCCAACTTGTCCCATAAACTGCAACGGTGTATACTCGCAACAATCCCCCACAATCATCACACTGGCATAAGAGCTTTCCGCTCTTTGTCCAAAAAGCAAACAATGTTTATTCCATTTTCTCCGTCACTCACAATCCGACACGATTCCGACTCCGGCGTAAATGTGGCAGATCAAAAGATGCTGCAGGCAACATTGGTGGAGAGCGACAACGAGCTCGCCCAGATCATAATGAAGGAGAAGAAGCGTCAGACCGAGGGACTCGAGATGATTGCCAGCGAGAACTTCACCTCAGTGGCCGTCTTGGAGAGCTTGGGCTCGTGTCTGACCAACAAGTACTCCGAGGGCTATCCAGGAAAGCGGTAAGAGTGCTCTCATCAAAGAAAAGAGCTTCAATGCGACAAAAGCTTCTTGTGATTCAGGTTTGCATGTGCTTTAAGCTTTAATACATGCTTTGAGAAGAGCTTTGATGTGACCAAAGCTTTAATGTGCTTTGATCTTTTATGTGATTACATCTTAAATGTACATGGACAAATAATGTTCTTTTGGCTTCAATGTGCTTTAAGCTCTTATATGCTGTGAGCTTTCATGTGCTTCAGAATCAATTATACATTGAGCTTTAATGTGGTTTGAGCTTTAAATTACAACATATTTTCCACTACAGATACTACGGCGGCAATCAGTTTATTGACCAGGTCGAGACCCTGGCTCAGAGTCGTGGCTTGAAGCTGTACAATCTGGACGAGAGCAAGTGGGGCATCAACGTGCAGCCGTACTCGGGCTCCCCGGCCAACCTGGCTGTCTACACGGGCCTCCTGAATCCCCACGAGCGCATTATGGGCTTGGATCTGCCCGATGGCGGGCATTTGACGCACGGCTTCTTCACGGCCACCAGTAAGATCTCGGCCACATCGATCTTCTGGAACAGCATGCCCTACAAGGTGAACCCGCTGACGGGTCTGATCGACTACGACAAACTGATGGAGGCGGCCAAAACATTCCGTCCCAATATCATAATTGCGGGCATCTCGTGCTATTCCCGATTGCTGGACTACAAGAAGTTCCGCGAGATCTGTGATGATGTGGGCGCCTATCTGATGTCGGACATGGCCCACGTGGCTGGCTTGGTGGCCGCCGAGCAGATACCCTCGCCCTTCGAGTTCTCGGACATCGTGACGACCACAACGCACAAGACTCTGCGCGGTCCCCGAGCCGGCGTCATCTTCTTCCGCAAGGGCGAGCGCTCCACGAAGCCCAACGGCGAGAAGGTCATGTACGACCTGGAGAGTCGCATCAACAGCGCCGTGTTCCCGGGCCTGCAGGGAGGACCGCACAACAACGCGATCGCCGGCATTGCCACGGCCTTCAAGCAGGCCGCGACGCCGGAGTTCAGGGCGTATCAGGCGCAGGTCATCAAGAACGCCAAGACGCTGTCCAAGGGCCTCATCGACCTGGGCTACAAGGTGGCCACTGGCGGCACCGATGTCCACCTCGTCCTGGTCGACGTTCGCACCGTGGGACTGACGGGCGCCAAGGCCGAGCTCATTCTCGAGCACGTGGGAATCGCCTGCAACAAGAACACCGTGCCCGGGGACAAGTCCGCGAAGAATCCCTCGGGAATTCGCCTGGGCACGCCAGCGTTGACCACTCGTGGCCTAGTGGAGAAGGACATCGAGCTGGTTGTCCGACTAATCGATGCCGCCCTCAAGATTGCCGGCGAGGCCACCAAGGCAGCGAAGGGTCCCGAGATGGCCGACTTCGAGAAGGCCCTGAAGGACAACGCCGAGATCAAGAAGAAGATGAAGGAACTCAACGACTGCGTCTCTGAATTCAGCAAGACTTTCCCACTGCCCGGTCAGAAGTGTCTCTAGACTTGACACCCTTTGCCCTATTGACCTCTTTTCGGCACTCCTCCCTCTAAATTTGTTCCAAATTCTCAGTAGCTCCTAGGGTGAATCCCCGGGCGTCTCTGAAATCTAAATTATTGTCTTCTTATCGTTTCGTTATTAAATGAAAGTAAACTACTTTCCTTAAATTAAAGGAAATGTGAAAAAAAATAGAAAAAACGCATTAGTAACTTGTGAATTTTAAAATACTTTAATATATATTAAAGTATTTTTCTCAAACAAGTATATTGATTAATAAGTAAAATCATTAGATTTAAGCAATAATCAACTGCCCCACAAATGACAAACAAATACTAATTTCCACATGCGACAGCAATCAAAGGCGACTTAATGACTTGACTAACATACAGAGACTTCACTGTAGATTTGATGTCATAACGGAAGATGAGGAAACTCTAGTTGGCAATAGGAAAACGTCAGGTAATTGGCTTTGTAGACAACATTAACGATGCGGCAATGCGGCAATTACTCAGAGTAATGTTTAATTTGCATAATGCTGACGAAATGACAAACAGACAAATGGATGAACTGACCAAATGGCCAACTGATGAATATAACAATAAAATAACATATTCAATAAAGGCCCAAGAAGGACATGTCTGTCTAGTTGACTGAATGAATGACTGACTGACTGACTGAATGACTGAATGACTGACTGACTGAATGACTGACTGACTGACTGACTCCCTGGTCATTAACAATTTCATTTATTTTGTCGCATTCGAGTCAAATTCGAGTATGTTGGGCCACATTTCTGGCTGTCCGTCAATGTCAACATCAATGTCAGAGCCATTTGGGGGCCAGAACCAGACAGACAGACAGACAGTCATATAACGGCCAATGTGACAAATAATTCAAACCGCATTTTATAATGAATTCAAGCGCAGTTAGAGACACCCGAGACCCAAACTTCAACTTCAAATTCCCAACTCAATTCTTGCTGCACCTGTCTCTCCGTCTCTCTCTATCTCTCTCTCTCTCTCCCTCTCTCTCTGTCTGTCTTTCAGTCGGGTGGTCTGTCACTTCTGTGAGATTTATGCTGTATAAATTCAATACCGATAATCGCAATGATGAGCCTGGCTTATTTTTGGATGCCTTTAAGTGCTCGCCTCGGAGGTGCGTCGCTGACGATGACGATGATGATGATGATGACGATCCCAATCATGATCACGACCAGGATGACGATGACGATCAAGTCACTCACGCATCATCCTCAATTCTCGTCCAGTCGTAAACTGATGGTTTTATTGACCAGCTGAGAGTCCCCAAGTCTCACACACAATACGGGAATGTGTTCGACTTGACGCTCTTAAATGACAATCGTAAATTGTGAATATCGTGAGCATCGCGACGGATGAAAAGCAAGTGAGATTCATTGCAGCGAGTTGCACACGACTTGCCAATGCCCTGTAAGTTCAAAGAAATACGTAACTCTATTTATAAAATATTTTTAAATATGTAAAAATTTCTTATCATTTAATTTAATTTCTATTATTTCTAAAAAAATATAATTATTATTGTACCAGTTGATTGGAAAAGTTTACTGTGCTCGGAAGAACAATGAAAGTGCAGTGCCTGGCAAATAGTAATGCCAATTTTATATTTTTAAACACAAATAATAATTTTAAATATTATTAAGCTCAATATTCTTTGAGCTATGGCAATGGTATACCTATATACCTTGTTTAATTAACGAAATGTCTAAAAGTAGATTTGAAAATTCTGTGGAGTTACTTAACTCTGTCTCAAAAGTTGCTCAACTATTTAAAATATTTCTAGAAATTACATATTTTATATAATACATTAAATAAAAAGATTTGTTTTAAAACATGTCAACAGCATACCCTGTATAAGTACAGTGAAACATGGCCGGCGAGAAGCGACTTAGTCAGCCAACTAACTCGTTCAATAACCGCTCATATTTACATAACACGGACTCATTAAGATATCCCTTCAGCAACCGAAAAAGACAAAAGAAATGTATAAATTATAAGTATATTACTCGAACAACGACTGCTGACAGGTGCCATCAAATTGGATCGCATCATCATCATCATCATCATCATCGAAGTCAATTAGCATAAAACGCCTTATCATTTGTCCAAAAATAACACAGAGATTTGATTAAAATTTAAACTTATTTTTGGCAACAGCGAAATCGATTAAGCAGTCGCATTCATTGATCGAAAAACCCAAAATGTAACATGATTTTTGTTGGGATGCGGAAGCAGCTCCAGCTTTATTCGTTTAGGTAGGAAATGGGAGCAATCATGACACGTGGCTCCTGCGATCCCTGGGCGAGATGTGCTCCAACGGGGAACACAATGGTCTTCATCTCATCGTTGATCTGGAGAGTCTCGTAGTGAAATCCGTTGGCGACACACGCATCATTCTCCTTCTCTGCCAGGGATTTGTCGATGGGTTGCAAGGTGATGTGACTGCAGTTGAACAAGAAGGTGGGACACTCGAGGGCAACCACCAGTTGATAGAGATCCTCGATGGACTCGTTCCATACGGAGGTTGTGGCATACAGACGACTCTCCTGGCGACAGATCTCGATGGCCTCTTGGGTGGATCGAAAGGTGTGCACAGAGATCACACCCGTGGTGCCCTCGCCCAGTTGACTGTGCTGGCAGTCGAAGACCAGAATCGGACTGGAGTCCGGATATTGAGTCTCGGCTCTAATCGTTTCCAAGTGCAGCTTGTCAAGAGTCTCCAGCGTGGCACGGAACTTGGGCAGACCCGTCACCATGGCGTTCATCGGCTTCATTTGAGCCACAACGCGTTGCACGAACTCCTCTTTCAGAGACTCCTCGACGAGCACAGTTGCCACCGCGTTGCAGGCGAAGGGATTCACCAAGGATTTGCTGAGGAAGTGCAGGGCACAGTTGATGTCACCTGCCCCGTAGACAATCATCAGCTGGTGCTTGCAACGCCCCCTTGACTCGTCCCTATCCTCAAAGTTTATTGTCGCCTGCGACATCAGAATATCGAGATCTTTGTCCTCGGATGGGGCAGGAGTCGGAATACTCTGAAACTGCGAATAAGCCGAAGTCAAGCTATCACTGTGATCCTCCGGGCAATACAAGTTCTCCACCATATCGTGTGTTATCTGTACCGTATCCTGGTTCGATGGCAAGGATATCGACTTGGATGTCTCCGTATTAAACGACGCTATCGAAATGGCCTCGTAACTACCGTAATATCTGTCCACCATCTTGAGATTTGAGTGTTAAAACTATGAATTTCACAACTTGTATTAATTATGACAATTCAATGAACTGAATGGAAATGTATGTCAACTATTCAAAGGGTATTTGAACAATTTACAATAAGTATGAGTACTTTAATTTATGACAGAAATGTCGATGTTACTGTTCTCAGAATTCCATTGTTATAACTTAAAGATAACTTTGATATATTTATGTATAGTTTATCATTTGTTTATGACTTACTATTTTTTAATTGATTTAATTAAACTTATTATTTAAATTCTTCATTAGATTTTTTATTTGTTTCTTTTTAAATTTTGCTAAAATGTAGAAACAAATAGTTAGTTTTTGAATATAATAAAAAGAAAGTATTGAAATTTAAGAATGTTCTTTATATGTATTTGTGTTTTTTTTTATATAATTATGTATATATTGCTTTCGTTATCAGACAGATTCTTTGCACGCATTTCAATCGAATAATAAATTCGCAAGTTATTCAAGAAACAACTGCGGAATTTAAAAAGAAGAACAGAAAACCGGCGATACACAAATAAAAATAAAGTAAAATAAATAAATAATTTTTAAATATGCAAAACAGCTTAAGTTATGCAACAATTTATTATCAGCATTATTCAATTATACAATTTCCATTAGTATTATGATATTTTACTCAAGTTCCTTTTACTCGGAATACTTCTCGCAAATGAAGTTCGAGTTGGACAGACGGAATAACTCTTAAATAAATCTTTTAAAATAAAAATCAAAAATTACTCTTATTTTTTATTTTTATTTTTTATAATTTTATAATAGATTCTTGACTCAATATTACTGAGAATGCATAAGAAAATAGGGAAAAATAAGGAGAGTATTCAATCATTATCGACAAAATTGCACAAAATAAGTTGGACATGGCTATAACGAATCAAATTTTTGGCCTGATCAAAAATACGTATATTTAATGATGTCTGCCACGCCCCCTTGAATGCGTTACAAATTTTGTGACAAAATTGAAATATTCTCTACGTACAGCATTTTCTAACCAGAGAAAGTTAAACTGCGAATGTTAATCTTAGGCAGCTATACTGTCTATACATAAGTGTTTAGAGAGTACTCCCAAATTAAGTTGGTCAACCAAATATACTATAAGTAGCAGCTAAATTGTATTACTTATTTTCTCTATTGTGCGTTAGTGTTGGCCAACTCGTATCACATTCCCATCGCACGCCTCTCATGAGCCAATTAAAATTAAATTATATTCCGCAACTAATCGGTCGCCAGGCTTACAGACTCCTCTTCTAAAGTGAACTCCCCTTGTGCGGGACTGGGGCCATTTAGAGCATACACTTTATCCAAATCGTATCCCCAAACCACTGAACAAATTATTTATTAATCGGCAAATTTATGATCAAATGTGACAGTAAAATTAAAATATCAAAAGCAGATACAAAAATGCATTGCGATTGTTTTGGAACGTGCTTAGGGACAGACGGACAGACAGACGGACAGACAGACAGACAGACACAACGACAGCCAGTGGCGAATGCGTTTGGATTTGTTGAAATTAGCATTAAAATATTATAAATATTTGGTCAAAATATTATAATATTTCTGTTTATCGCTTTCTATTTTTTTTGTATTTAGTATTTAGTATTTTTGTTTTTGGGATGGCCTCATTTCGCATCATTTGGCGTTTACAACAAAGAGCATAGAATGTTAATTTTTAGCAACAGCAATTACTAATACAATTAAAAACATTCAAAACCGCGAAAATAATTTTGGTAACAGAGGCAATAGAAATAAAATGCCAACAGCAAAAAACGTGCGAATAAATTCCCATAACGAGGGATTCGAGACTGAGACGAGGTTGGTGTTAAATAAACCAACATCAAGTGCAGTAAAAACAACAACAGCAACAGCAACAACAATAACAAACAATGCTGCTAACGATGACTATTTACATTTATCAAGAGTAATTATAATAAAATGCCAAAAATAAAATTTAAATTAATATAGAAAGCCGATTATGGAATAGCTTCTCCTTTTCCCGTTTCGATTGGAACCCGCAGCTAACATACAATTTCTAGTATAATAAAATTGCAACAGCAACAACAACAACAGCAACAGACAATGGCGCTGCAACAACTGTCAAATATAACAAATCCCATAAATCAACAATGGAAATTTGTACACAGAAAGAACAGAAACAGAAAAAAAACACTAAATAAAATAAAACAAAAGCGCAGGCCTAGATTTGCAATGCAATAAATAAATAATTGAGCACAAACAAATTTACCATAAAAAACTATTTACATGTACTTAACACACACACTAAGCTATCTAAATCATAACGAAGATCTAATACCCTAACTTATATAGTTCGAGGGATAAAGTTACGTATACGTAATATTGGAATTGCTCTTTAAATTGGAACAAATTAAAAATTATATCTTATTACAGACATTTCAAATTTTCACAAGACTTCACGATCTATTTGCTGTAATGATTCACTTAAACACAAACTTAACAGTTGTCAATAAACTCAATTTAAAATTAGATGAAGAAACTTGACGAGTTTTCACTTAAAAAAATTATTGAAAATTATAATCAGAGCAAAATGAGCTTTGTAATTCATATCAAAAGTAAATTTTTCAAATCAAATATTTTAAAAATGCTGCCAACTTTTGTAAAAGCTTCCTTGGTAATGATTTTCGGAGTAAGCGACGATTGATTATGATTGATCTCTTTGGTGTGCCAATTCTCTTTTCTCTCTTTTCTTAGCTGGTGATCGTGATAACGATGCGAATTACAGTGCCTGCAATTTGGGCATTCGATGAGCATTTTTACTTTAAGCCAACGCAACTGATGGTGATAAGAGTATTCATATGCCTGACTGCTGTGATAGTGCTGGAGATGATTCTGGCATACCTGAGTGTTAGTTTGCTCTATGTGACAACTGATTGGATTATTGCATTGGTTTGTATTTACTTGAATTATTAATTGAATTCTGATATGCAATTAATATCAGTATATACCTCTGCTAATTTACACGATTTATCACACATATGAATCCTGTGTTGTGAATCTTGCATCGCAAATAACTGACAAAGAGGCCAAGAGTTTCCTGATTGAACATTGGAACAGATACATAGAGCATGATGATCAGTTCTGGATTCAGATACAGCTAAGGGTAGCTAGACATTATCTATTGATCCTTTTATGTATTTTAATTCCTCATCAGTTGCGTTGTTGTGGATTAGACGGGCCAAGAACTTATCTGGATTATTTGCGGAAGGTGCCTAAATCGTGTTACCTTGATCAAACTGAAGGAGCTCTTTTAATTATCCGAGGCTGTTACGATGTCGTCTACGATCACTTCAATGCAGTGCGATATCTCGGCATCGCACTTAGCTGGTTTGCCCTGTTCCTACAGATACTCGTACTTGGACTTTATGCTGGCTATCTTATAAAGAAACACGACAAGGTGCGTTTTTTCATTATTCGAAAGCTTAGAATCCACCTGACATGAAATTCCTTTGCTTTCGTTAAGGTTCTCATGAGATGCTGCTGTCGTGTGCATAAAATATATAGATAAATGATTCAAGTTCTGCAACAATTATAAACAATTAAAGCAATATTTAATAAAGGATAAAGATAATTTATTCCGCAATATTGAATGGGTTAATACTTGTGATTTATATTGATTCAGATAAAACAATGGCTGAATTTATTTGTAGTTGTGTTTAATTTTTATTTTGTGTTTTAGAAATGTCAATTTTATCTAAAGGGTTGCATGACAAACCTGAGAGAGACAAATAAAATAAATTGAAATTAGCTTCCTTTGTTGCCGTTGTCGTTGACAATTTGAATAAAATTAATATAAATTTTCACCCATTTTGCCCATTTTTAATTAATAAATGTCAAATACTACGTGCATGGGTATTTATTTTCAAATTTATTTGTCTGATTTGTAATACATAAATATATGTAAATAATTTCTACTCTTTTTTTCATTTTCATTGCTGTTGCATTTCACGGAAAATTGATTTCCTTTTTTTATTCTCGTTGTTTGTAAATGCGGCGATAACAAATTTCACGACTTGTTGAGAGACGCAACACGATGCGGGGCATGCAACTGGGGCAACTGGCGCCAAAGCATAAAAATGCAAAATATGTGATAGGCAAAGAGACACAAAGAGTGTGGGAGAGAGAGAGGGAGAGAGTGGGTGGAGGAGACGGAAATATACTTTGGTCTTTCAAGCGGAAACGGAAGTCAATATTAGTAGGCAAAAATGAAATTTTACAACTGTATACAATTCACAAATACAACAACAACAACAATGCACGGCAATTATTAATGTTCAAAGCTGTCGCTATTCTTGTGGCTGCCAAAAATAATTTTTAGAAATTTTTATTTATATAGATGACATCAGGAAATCATATTCAAAATTTATTACCCCAAAAGCATAGTTCACTAATAGTTGGAGAAGATGGAATGTATTAAAAACTAAATTGAATTATAAACTAAAAACAAAGATGTCTCATTCGTTGGATAGTTAATGCATGATAAATGCAGCACTTTGATTGATTGTTCTGCTAATGCAGTAGATGAGGTCACACTCCTGATTGATTGCATGGGGTCAGCGTTAAATTAAAAATAAAAAGCACACATGAGTTACTCGTAATCAGTTTGAAGTCATAAATTTCAAATGCACAAATGGCAAATAAAAAAGCGACTTCAACTTGGCGAAATGTGAGTGTGAATGGGAATGGGAATGGGAATGTTGGCTGGCAAGTGTCAAACATTGGCCATCAGACAAGCACCTATCGGAGTGGGACTTATCATTTGCTCATAAAAATGTCAAAACTATCTCACTGACATTGACTGATGACGATGGAAATAGAAATGGAGATGGAGACGATGGAGATGGAGATGTCAACGACTTGACACTCGCATGAAATTCTCAACTCTGTGAGGATCTCATGTGGCAGGATGCCAATGCTAAATGCTTTTTTTCTCTCCACTCCCGGAACGACAAGTGCCCAACCCACTTTGTAGGGAAGAGGGAAAAGGGGCAGCATTCAACACGCATTCACTATGTGATGTGTATGAGAGTGATTTCATTTTTTCGAACTGCAGAACAGCTTTTCAGACAGTCAGACATTCAACCAACCAACCAACCAACCATCCATCCATCTATCCATCCATCTTTCCATCGATTCGTCAGTGCTGAGAGTCACTCTTGAAACCATCATCATCATCATCCTTGGCTGTCATGATTCATGGCTTCGATTGAATTTTGATTGACAATATCGCAAGCATTTAAAGTGTCTGTTTCCCGCATCCGTCGTTATCAACTCGTCGTATGATTATTTCTTCTTTTTTTTATACTTTTCTGCTCTTAGTTTTTTGCCTCGTCTCGAGTAGCTTTGAGTTCTGGGTTCTGGGTTCTAGGTTCAGGGATAAGTGATGCAGCTTTGCAAAGTGATTTTGAAATCATTTGTCATTTGACAGATGAGTCTTTGATTGACTTCAATGACTCAATGAATACAATGAATACGTGATCTCTTTCATATGGAGATACTCGTATTTACCTGCTTATCACAATCACTGCTCTACATAATAAAGCGTGAAATTGGTTTACTTAAATTTATGACTGCCCTAATCATCGGTATTTGTGTCATCCCCATCAACTCCCCAGTTCACCCCCATTTCAGCCCCTTTTCGCCCCCATCTCAATCCACGCGCTTGACGTACACATCAATTAGCGATAAGATCGACTCGGATCGGTGAGATTTATGCCCACTCTGATGTGAAATAACAATTTCTTTTGACATTGATTGAATTAATTTATGAGTCGCAGTCCCAGTCGCAGTCGCAGTCACGATCGATACAGTCGTGACAATCGTGTATTTATGGCCTCAGCAATCTGAACCAAATCAGAATCAGAGCGATTTGAGTGATTACCCCTTTGCCCAATTTGAGATTTATACTTGGACGTCGAGTGAACCGAACAACGTTGTTGCCGAGT
Source organism: Drosophila suboccidentalis (assembly GCA_037043435.1). NCBI lineage: Eukaryota > Metazoa > Arthropoda > Insecta > Diptera > Drosophilidae > Drosophila > Drosophila suboccidentalis. The sequence goes on from JBAMBK010001966.1 coordinate 65,560, forward strand.
TGCCCACAGACTATCAAATTTACAATCGTCTATACATTTCTGCCCGATAAGCGAGTGTCGATGAAAAGTACTCAATACTATTGTGAATGTGGAAAAACCATTCGTAATAATGATACGACAAACGCTAGACATTCGATGACAATTTCAAAGAGTTATTCACAAAATAAAGCTGGGAAAAAATAATAAAAAATAATTTATATTTGAAAAAATAATTACTAATTAAATTATTACTAATAAATAAACACAAAAATAAAATACTAATAATAAATAAACTAGTAATAAATAAATATCAAAGAGTTATTCACAAAATAAAACTAGAAAAAATTATAAAAAATAATTTATATTTGAAAAAATAATTGTTATTAAAAAAATTAAATATCTTATATTCTGAAATTAATTATAAGTCAGTTAAATAATTGTAATTGCAATCCTAGGATTAAGTCGACAACATTATGTAAAATAAAATACATAAATAAAAGATAAAGTGAGAGTTGACCTACATAAAATACGTATATAAGTCTAAATAAACTACTTATAAACGGATAAGAAATAAATTTAAGCCTGAGGGGAATTCCCATTTCTCAATAATTAAATGAACAAGAAAAATTAACAAGAAAAACTAAATAGTTCAAGTATGATTTAAAGAATGTTTCGCATCCGTAAGTACAGTAGTCTCTGGCTAAATGCTTGCTGAGCATTTCAATTAATCTGTTTAAATGTCATTTGACAACTGGAAAACTTCAAAAATTGACTGGCCACTGGCATTTGGCAGCTGCGAGTGTCTGTCGACTGCTTAATTTATACTGTATCTCCACATACGTATATACTTTTATCCCATTATTTAACGAAACAAAAAGGAATAAAGCAGCATATTGAATGGTACAATATTTAAGGTGAGGGGGTGGAAAGGGGGGTATCACGTTCTGGACGCATTTCAATTTGTTGGCCGCTGTCAACGAAGGCCGCTTGACAATCGCCAACAATCAGTGAGAAATGCGTTCATTTTAGGACATTTTGCATTAATTGAATGCGAGTTGTGAGTTGTGAATTGTTTGCGGGGGGAGGTAAAACTGAATCCATTGGCAATGGTTTTTAATTATTTTTTTAAATTTATAATTTTTGTTGCAGAATCGCAACGTTTCTGTCCTGCCTTTAAACAAGTCCACAACTGCACATACTCGCAAATAAATTGCAAATTATAACGAATGCCATATATACATATTTTAATTTTAATTCAATTGCACGTCGCGCTCATCACACTCACAGTTGACTAGGGTCAGGGGTCAGGGGTTGAGGGGAAAGTCCCGGGGGAACTATGAAGCCGACTCCTCAAATGAACTGACATTTTGACGCAAATTATCCGCTGCGGGCAATCCCAATGCCAACATCAATGGTCAGCTGTCTTTGGCCATAATCGGTTGATTAATGCAAGGGCTTTTGAGGGTTAACATTTAAATATCGTTGTAATACTTATTACCATATCCTGAACTGCGAATTCCAATTGATTCACAGTTGACTTTCAATTAGACTTCTCTTTTCACCTTTTCACCTTTAATCAAACATCAAACTCATCTCGCGATTGATGGACCTTATTTGTGAGCTGTTTTCGATCGTTTGTCTTGGCATATAATTTACATAAATTACTTGAGAGATCTGTTAAAGCTGAAAACCACTTTAGTGCAACGCATTCCGCATTCCGGCATCGTAAAAATCGAAGCCAACACAAAATATTGATAGCTTACAATCGGAAATTATAGCACAAATAAATATTTTTGGGAGACGAGAGCTAAAATCATAAATTCAAATCTATACAAAAAGCTTCAACAAAATACATTTGATGACAATAAATATAAAAAAAAGATCATAAAACGAGCCACACACCAATCAGTAACAACAAAAAACTCCAAATCAACAACAACAAAAGAACAATAACAACAACAACAACCATCATAATAGCACTCACAATATAAATCGCGTATTACGAGCATAAAAAAATACCCTGAAAAACAACATAGAAAAGTCAGACTTGAGTGTGTCGAATACAGAATACCCTGTAAAATATCTATATACTTGTATTATACACTTTCAAATAATATCTAAGATATAGTATAATTTATTTGTATACTTGTATTAAGAGTAATTTTTTTGATTGAGAAATTAATCTTAGACTTTTCCCTTATAAGCTATATCTGCACATTTAAAGATTTAGATCATAAATTCAAATTTTTGTTTCAAAACAAATACCTTTTAAGGATTGGGAAAACATCTTTTTTGTTAAATTTTGTAAAGATTTCTTATTTGAAAAGAAAAATGTAATCTTGGAATATAATTGATTTAAGAAATCAGTTTTTTTTTATCAGTGTTTTCTAATTAATCTTTCATTAAAAGCGTCACACATCGCAAGTACTAGTGATGAAACCGTCTGTTAGGGTATAAATATAAGCCGACAGTGTCATAAACCATTTGACATTTATCAGTTCGTCAAATTGAAATGACGCGGAGCTGGGCTCACTCTGAGAGTCCGAAACTGACACCGAAACTGGAAATGGGAATGGAAGTGAATGTAGATGTGGATGTGGATGTGAATGTGAGACTGAGTGATAACTTTGGCGCTTTCCAAAAGTAGACATGCTTTATAGCAATTGCCGTTATCGTGGTTTTCGGCCTGACTTTGAATCAGTCGGAAAATTGAATCTATAAATATATTCAACTAATACGCTCCCTTACTAATATTTATTATACTCTTTTAAAAGCTTTGGAAATAAAGATAATAAGCAGAGTCTAAAATAGGGAAAATGGTTTGATCTAGATTTAAAACTTTTTGATATAATTGCAGATGGATATAAGATACTTTACACTTCTCTTGCTTTGTTTAGAAACAATAGCAATACATTTCAATGCGATAGTTGTCTACACAATAAGATTGATTGCCATATTTGTTAGTCCGGAGTATAGGTCCGTTGAGGACCAGAGAGTTTCCTAGAAACCGGACAATGCCTTCAAATTCACCTTTGCCCGGATTCGTCTGCACTCGAACTTTGACCTCAACTTCTCGCTGAATTTGGCTCCGATTGAGAACATAGGCCTCTTGAATACTTTGAAGTCCTAGAGTCTGACATTGCTTGTAGCTGCTGATCCAATTGTTGATGCTCTCCACGATAAAGCGAGCAGCCTGCTCCGATTTCTCATCCTCACTGTTCATCAGGCTAAAAGTCTGACAGAGGCAGAAGGACGAGGGGATTCCGGCCAGTTCACAGTCACGGCTTTCTGGCATGGGCAGAAATAGGCTAATGCCCCGAGGCACTTTATGATCTAGTTCCTGAAGTAACATCGAGCGATGTTCAATATGACTGTCATTAAGCAGATTTAAGTTAGTCAAATCCTTGAGGGTGGCATGCAAATCGAAAGTGGTCACCAGACTATGAGCATTCCTCCGAAGATTCGATATGGCCAGGGGATAAGACTCCTCCAGCCATTTGGGATAGATGGCAATCAGGAGAGGCTGCGATTCCTCCAGCATTCCCTGGTAGGTGGATCGAAAAGAACCATAGCGCAAGCCATGATCAGACATGAGGAGAACCAAAGTATTATTTAAAACATGACTCGACCACAAGCGATTCAACAAGTTCAGGTAATCCTCGTCCAAGAGCTGAGAATACGCGAAATAGTCGTGCACTCCCTGAGATTGCCAGAAGAACGAGAACTGCGGTCCTTGCCTCAAATGGGGAATCATCTTGTAGATGAATTCGTAGAGGATATCCGCGTACCTGCGACTTCCCGAGCAGTGAATGTCCTCCTGGTCATCGATGCTGTAACGGGTAAACTTATCCACTTCCAGCATCACAGGTCGCAAGTAAAAGTCGGTTGGTTTCCTCTTGAACCCCCACTTGCCATAGTTAAATGTGCCTCCAATGAAGGTGTCTTCGGCATAGGTTGTATTGTATCCGGCTGCCTTGAAGTGCTTCCAGATCAAATCGCACTTATCGTAGTTCATTTGGCCGTTATAGCATTGAGATTCAAGTTCCCTTTCGCTCAATCCACTGAAAAGAGGCACCAAATTGGGATACGTATTCCTTCCCACCCGATTGTAGCCCCAAAACTCCACATGGGGCAACCTTTTTATGTAGGCACTCAATGAAGGCATCGTTCTTAGAAATTGCATGTGTGACAGGGAATCGATGCCAATGATCATGACGGATAAGCGATTCTCCAAGGAAGTCCGAATACGTTGACGATTTGGAGGGGGGACAAAGAAATGCACATCGTGGTAGACAGATTTGTTTTGGCCCCCAAAACACTGAATCCGTATTACTGTAGGTCCACTTTCAAGCCTGATTTGCCTCCTCTCATTTCTCAGTCGGAAAGTTCTGGTCTCCGAATATCCGTTTTCGTCGTCATCTCGTCGCTTGACCATTTTATACTCACAGTAAACATCGGAAATCCTTTTCACATCACAAGTCTCCACAATCTTCTCCTTCGACATGGCCAATATCAGGTAATTGTTGCCTTGAATTGTCTTCGCATTAAACAATTTCACTTTGGTGCATTTCATGGGCTCCAATCGGTGGAGATATGATAACGCTTTCGTTGAATATGGATTTAAGGCCAACATCCGACATCCCGAAGTGTTCACAAAGTATCCCTCCAAGAAAAAGTCCCGATCCGATTCATTGAGAAATGCGGTGTTTATTTTAAAGTACAGCAGAGTACAGATCAATATGGCCACCAGACAAATCCAGCGAACTTTCTTGCTCCCATTTGTGTAACTCTTGTTGGATTTAGTCATGTTTATTTACTGTAATATAACAGATGAAAGAAAGCTTGCTCTGATTATGAAAATAGACCTTTCTGTAGCTTTATTGTGAACAATAGCAGTACATTTCAATTTTATAATTATTCGTACAATAAGATTGATTTCCATATCGGTTGATTCGAAGAATTGGTCCGTTTAGCATCAGTGAATTTCCGGAAAAGGTCGCAGTTCCCTCAAAAAATCCTTCGCCGGGTTGTGTTCTAAATCGAACCTTGAGGCCAAAAATATCCTGATCACTGCTTCTCTTCAGCAGATATGCATCCTGAATTCCATCCAACACCAATGACTGACAAAGTGGGTAATTCTGAATGATTAGATTGATTCTATTCACCATAAATCGAGCAGCTCTTTCACATCTCTGATCCGTTGGGGGAATTTGATGCAGCTTGTGGCACAGACAAAATTCAGCTGGAATGCTGGCCAATTCACAGTCTCGTGCATCTGGTATGGCCAGAAATAGGCTAATACCCCGGGGCATATTTTGATCTTGTTCCTGGAGTAAAATCGATTGTTTCTCAATATGACCATCACTAAGTAGATTTAGGTTAGTCAAGTCCTTGAGGGTGGCATGCAAATCAAAAGTGGTCACCAGACTATGAGCATTCTTCCGAAGATTCGATATGGCCAGGGGATAAGACTCCTCCAGCCATTTGGGGTAGATGGCAATCAGAAGAGGCTGCGATTCCTCCAGCATTCCCTGGGATGTGGAACGGAAAGAACCCATTCGATATCCATGATCCGCCATAAGGAAGACCAAAGTGTTACTTAAGATGTGACTCGACCTCAGGCGTTTCAACAGTTTCAGATAATCGTTATCCAAAAACTTTGGGTAGCTGAAGTAGTCATGGACTCCTTGGGTTTCCCAGGAGACTGAGAAGTGAGGTCCTTGCTTCAGATGGGGCATCATCTTGTAAATGAATTCATGCAGAATTTCCGCTGACTTGCGACTTCCAGAGCAGTGAACTAGTTCATGTTCATCGATATTGTAGCGGGTGAACAAATCCACTTCGAGCATCACAGGGCGCAGGTAGAAGTCGGTGGGTTGCTTTTTGAATCCCCATTTGCCGTAATTGAATGTTCCAATCACACTATTGTCCTCGGCGTAACTTGTGTTGTATCCAGCTGCCTTGAAATCCTGCCAGATGAATTTGCACTTATCGTAGCTCATTTGGCCATTATAGCAGTCATTTTCCAGCTCCGTTTCGTTCAGCCCACTGAAAAGAGGCACCAGATTGGGATAGGTATTATGTCCAACTCGATTGTAGCCCCAAAACTCCACATGGGGCAAGGTCGCAATATAGGCGTTCAATAAAGGCATCGATCTCAGGAACTGCATGTGTGAAATGGAATCGATACCGATTATCATGACCGATAAGTGCTTTCCGCGCGATGATGATCGCATGTGATGATCCCGAGGTTCCGGCAGAAGGAAGTGAACATCGTGGTAGATGGTCTTATTGTTCTCCACATAGCACTGGACTCTTATAATAATCGGTCCGCTTTTCAGCCTAATTTGCTTTTTCTGATTGCTTAAGCGGAACATTCTAGATTCCGAACGTTTATTTAGAACATCATTCAGCCTTTCGATCATCTTGTATTTACAATAAACCTCGGAGATTCGTTCCACATTGCATACTTTCACAATCTCTTCTCTTGACATGGCCAACACCAAATAGTTCTCACCCTTAATGGTCTCGGCATCCAACAGTTTCACTTTCTTGCATTTCATGGGCATTTTATTTCGGTACAGATATGATAGAGCCGTCTTTGAAAACGGATTCAGAGCCAACATCCGACATCCTGAAGTGTTCACAAAGTATCCTTCCAAGAACAAATCCCGATCCGTTTCATTGTATATCTTGAAGTACAGCAGAGTACAGATCAATATGGCCACCATACATATCCAGCGCACTTTTTTACGCCCAATTATGTAAGTCTTGTTTGATTTAGTCATAATGGATAACTGAAATAGTCATTATTTTTATTTAATATTTTATTTATTTTTAACAGATCAAAAAGAGCTTACTCTGTTAGTTGTTTACTGATTATGTTTGTATTTCAATTTTCCTAGCAATAGCAGTACATTTCAATTTCATAATTATGCGCACAATTAGATTGATTTTCATATCTGCGAACTGTGAATTTCCAAATTACTGTTGATAGTTTTCCTGTTTCGGGAGATACATATCCAGCACCTCGTCCCATTTTAATCTTTTACAGTGTTATTTTAAATCAAAGAATTGATATATTCCACCAAAAAGTCAGCTGCTTTTGATCGTCTTATATTCACACTTAATATCGGATATTTTTGCACATCACAAACTTTTACAATTTCCCTTTTTCTAATGGACAATACCAAATAGATTTCCCCTGTATTGTCTGAGCATCCAACAGCTTAATTTTGGTGCACTTGAATGTCTTCCATTCGAAAATCGATTTAGACTGGGTATTTGACCCTTGGGGGACATCGCCGATTGCCCTGTAGTACTTAAAAAAAAGAAAAAAAAAGCCATTTTCGATGAAAACCATTTATTTTAATATTTTTTTTACAATGCAAAAGTCTAGTGACGAAAACATTTCCATGCCTCAAAATATCTAGTACCCAATTTTGTGACGAACGATATTCTTTAAATATATAATAGTTTGGCAGTTGAAAGCTCTTCAAAATACCATTTCAACAATATATTTAAAACACAATCTGTAGCTGCCGTCGTTTTCAAACTGTGGGGTGTCGATTTTAGCGGGTTTTTAGCGATTTTCCGCTAAACTAGCGGTCTGCTTAAAAGTCGTTCAACAAAAGTTTCTAGATTTAAATTAAGTTCACATCCATTCGGTATTGAATTTTCAATTCTTCCTGTATATATTGCTATCGTCACTAGCGTGGACTGCCGTCCACAGTGATTAACAGAATTTCTTTTAAATTCACTTATATTTTATTGAACAAGAAATTATTATTGAATTTTGTTAACTGTCGGCGTATTTGTCATTGTAAGAGCTGCGATCCAAGCTGTGATCCGTGCCGAAGGCATGTGTAAATTCAAACTCGCTGGAGATGCTGAAAGTCAGGAACAGAAGATAAAGGGTAATGCCAATAATGGCGCCAGTGCGACGGAGCATGAAATTGGTAGTGATGCCATACAGGATGAGTGTTATGAGGGATATAATCAAGATAATGGAAGCTGTTTCACCCACAGTGCCTTCAGTGAGCTATGGGAAAAAATAAGACAGATCAGATAAGGATTTAAGATTCAAGGACTCACCTTAACGATGCCCGTTTTCGACTTAGTAGCTTGGTACAATATGGGAATGCAAATGGAGGTGCAGATACCTAAGAAAGCAATTTAAGTAAGTGATATACGAGTAAATATGATAGAAATGGACTTACTGAATATAGAAACACCGAAGCAAGCGGAAAAGGCCATGCGGGGATAGCCCTTTTTGGCCAGACTAATGTTGGCCATGAAATCGGATAAGGCATTGCCCCAGCTGTACAGGGTGCATCCAATAAAGGTGTGACTGCGATTCAGAATAATTCCCAAGGACTCGAGGCAGAAGACGAGCTCCTTGCCCACAAAATAAGTCACTGAAATACAACTGACAATGGTCAAAGTGGCGACAAATCGATTCCATTTGGGCACCGCATCCGTTCGAGTGTAAGCGAAGATCGTAACGGAAATCGGAAGACAGACAAAGAATGCAATTCCACTCCAGATAAAGAAATTCTGCTTCGACTCCCAAGCTAAATAGTGAAATGTGATGAACCACTTGAAGAGAGCAATGTTTGCTCGGACTCACTGTAGGCAAAGATAAGTGCAATGGGCGTCAACGTCGTTTGAATGCTCAGGAGCAGCTTGGACCACTTGAAGGACGATTCATGGAAGTTCAGCTGGGGAATCAACAGACGCAGGAAGATCAGGGGCGGTAGCTTGATCAAGGCCCAGAGCTTCACCACCGTCCACTGGCTATTGAAATTGTGTCTGTCCAGCACGTCGAAGGCCTCGAAGAATTGCTTCACGAGTCGTTTATTTGCCGAGTGATAGGTGTCGGCGATGTCGAGATCCCCTCGGGACTGATGGCTGACGGGGGGCAGGACTTGGTTCTCGATCCCACCGACTTGGGTCTCTCGCCTCAGCTTCTCCTTCTCCCTGTCCTTGCGGTATTGCAGGTACTGATCGAGTACGATGACCGTTATATAAATTACGTATACGCTCACCATGGAGGCAGCTCGCGCAATGTCAATCTGACCGCCACTCAACTTGAATATGAAGTCGACATACGAGATATAGAGCAGCACGAATCCCACGTCGCGCAGGAAGAAGGTGCCGTCGATGGCAAAGGGCGTGACCCACATGATACAGGCGGATGTGAAGATACTCTCGAACAGATTCAGCGACATCGAGTCCGTGTAAATGTGTCGGGCCGTCGAGGTCTGGCCGAAAAACGTATTGATCAAGACGGGAGCATTGTTGCCCAGGGTTAGGATCGTGACGCCAGCGACATATTCGTTCAGCTTCAGAAACTTCGATATTATCTGCAGAGCCGGCACAAAACTGAGAATCAAATTGGAAGATTACAAAAAAGTGTTGGCAACTAAATTTACACTGCTCACAATTTTATGGTGGTCACAAAAATAATCCAAAACTGCAGGCAACAAATGGAGATCAGCATGAGCACACAGATGATCCGGGAGAGATCATTCGCATCGCAGGTGCAATAGAAGTACTTGTTGTAATTGATGATATAGACGTGCTGCAAACACGACAGACCATTTCTGGCATAATCACAGCGTTCGTTGGGCTCCAACAGTGTGATCTGCTCACATCGTTCCTATTCAGGGGACTCTATATGATCTATATATCTACATGTTGTTTCGTAGTCCAACTTACGGCCATCACCGGACTCGCAAAGTTGAGATGCCTTTCATAATGCGGCGATGTTTGATTCGACGTATTGAAATGTTCAAAGAGCTTATTAATCATTTTAAATCAGAATTATGTTTAATACTACAGAATCTTATTCAGTATTTAGTACAACAGGGCTTACTTAGGAAATAAAAACATAAAATAATACTGCTTAATCACAATATATTGATCAGACTTGGCAAATCATTCAAATTCTGATGACTGTATTTTATTATAAGATAAAAAATGAATATTTGCATCTGAGTTTTATCAAATGCAGTACATTAAGAGCCACAAAATGTCATTATAATTTTCTGATTCTGCTAAGAAAACTCTTTACATTTAACAATTAGACTCAGTGAAGTAAAAAGTATAATTGAAATTATATTAAACCTCAAACTTAAATTGTGAACCCGTTAAGGCAACAATATCGCATTTCCGAATAAATGGAAATTAATTAAAATTATGCTGGTATTAAATAATTGAGTAATATGTAGTTTCCATTTAGGAATGAGAATATTAGATAGTCTCTAAAATTACAATACCTTCATGTGGAATTTAATTAAAATTGACAATTATAAAGAACTAAGCGGAAAAATTGCCGAAAAATAAATGAATTAAATGAATTTGCAAAAACAAATGCAAAAAACAAAGGAAACAATTGAAACAGTTGATCCCACATTTCGATATGACAAATTTAATGCATTATAATTTTGGCTAACAACTAACTAATAAATAAGGGAGCAACTAAATGCAATACAAAAATACAGCTTTGTGCAATTGTTCTAAATAAATAATAAGCGCAACTGTACAACATTTGGATGTGTGTGTGTGTGTGAATTATAAAATCTAATCACCTTTGTTTAAAATTTAATGAGCGCAATAATTTTCGAGGATTTGCAGACATCAGCGACAAATTCCAGAGTGGGAAGAAAACACAGAAAGTCGAGGCAAAAAGAGGAGGAGAATAGAGAAATGTGGAAAGGGGATTCGGTAATTGGTGACAGCCGCATTATGTTGAAGCCGGTAACCAAATAAATAGCATAAATAGCCATAAAAATTAAACAGAATTTGACCAGAAACCAAACAAAAACTAAATACAAAAAACAAATAAAACGGATTTGTATCTGTTACCGAAAATCTCTCCATCCAACCCTCCAATAACAACAACAGCGAAATACAATAATATATAAAAAAAGAGTCGAATTTGAAATATTCTTTGGATGGCAGTGATATAAAAAATTAGTTAGTCATAATTATATTATAGACATGCTCTAATTTAATTTTGTTCAATTTCTCATTACATAAATTCTTAATATTATTATCCTTTATATTATTATTATTTTTTAAAGAACTAGACATATTTTTGAACTGTTTTTCATTTATCTTTCTCTTTTAATATCTTTTAACTCGTTTCAAAGTGTATCAAAACTATGTAGGGACAACAAAATAAATATAATTTTATATTATTTATCGAATGCAAATAAACAGTTTACGGCTGAAAATAAAAACAACACAAATAATGAGAACAGCATAACGGTGACAACAGCAAATACTTAAAAAATCGCACAATTTATTTAACAAATTATCCATTTGAATGCTATTCGCTTTGTTTTGTCAAATGAGGTTAATTTGTGTTCAACCTGTCATGCTGGCATCTCTCTCACTCCCACTCTCTCCCTCGCTCACTCCCACCCCTCTCTGACTGTCTCTTTCTACTTATGTAAGTATTTCTCTGTATAAACATCCTCTTTGGGGCGTTTAAATACTTTTTTAGCAAACAAAAAGTGTTGGAAAAACGTAATTAAGTCTAGTTCGATATTTACCTAAATACCGTTTGATTTTTTTTGGAATATATTAAATGTATAATATTATTTTTATACCCGTTACTTAAAAAATAAATTAATAAGTATATTGTATTTTTTGCAATGTATGTAACAGGGAGAAGGAAGCATCTCCGACCCTATAAAGTATATATTCTTGATCAGCATCAACAGCCGAGTCCATATAGTCATGTCCGTCCGTCTGTCCGTCCGTCCGTCTGTCCGTCCTTCTGTGTGAGAGCCTAGATCTCAGAGACTATATGAGCTAGAGCAACCAAATTTGGCACACAAGTTTGTTTCAAATTTTTGCCACGCCCCTTTCCGTCTCCGCAAATCTGTTTCGTTTTTTTTGGTAATAAACCTTACATAATAAGCTAGATCCTACTTAAACGCCCCAAGATCGGATAAATAGAAATGTGGTAATGGCTGATTTAAGTTTTTAAGCAATGTAAGTGCCTAAAAGCATGCAATCAAAAATATTTTAAGTTTATTTAAATAAGTAACGGGTATCCCAAAGTCGGGAGCTCGACTATAGCCCTTTCCTTTTGTTTATTTTGCTATTATAATAATTGCACTATTATTAAACAGATTTTATTTTTAATATGATATTTAACTATTATGAATTATATGTAAATTAAAAATTAAAAAAAATCTGGGGTAAAAACAGAAGAGCCCCAATTAGATCATAAAATATTATGAGTAATCATTTTTAATAGTAAAAATATTTATTAATATAAGTAAATTCAGGAATTTCTCGAAAGGGGAAAGGAAAAGGGAATTTTATATGATTTCCAACCAGTTTCTCTCTCGAAAACAATAAAGTTCATTTTAAAGACCATATTTTTAAGAAAATACAGTCGAACTTCCCTAACTCGAACTTCCATAAGTCGAATTTCTCCGTAACTCGAACAAAAATATTGGCACGTGCTTCTGTAAGTCGAATTTTTCGGGAAAATCTCCAATAAAGTTTGCATTTTTTTCTCGTTTCTGTTATATGCTTTTGTTATCGGCTCGTTTGGATATGTAAATTGATGTACATTAACATATGGTGATGCAAAATGATAAAATATTGCATCAACAATTATTTAGGCTTGTGAAATTGCTATAGGAAAGATGTTCGTAATGTACTTCTTTGTCAGCGCATCAGTGTACTAAAATGTTTAAAAATGTTTAAAGAAATATTCAAACTTATTAGTAAAGGAATTTGAAAGTAGACCAAATTAATTGAAGTTGATGAAAAATATGGTAAAAACAGTTTTCATTATATTAAAAAATGGAAAATTAATTATGATGACATTTGAATCGGAAACTTCTTCTGGATACAGCAAAAGCACGAAGAAACCAATTTTTGAGAATATCGACAGGTCTTGAACAAACTGGAATCCGTTTTTGTTGAAAATAACAAGAAAAATTTGCAATTTGAAATGTATTTATGAATAAATGCATTTGTAGTTTCTTTTAAAAAACTAAAAAAAAAAATTCCCTAACTCGAAGTCTCCCTAACTCGAACTTTTTTCTTGGATAATGGTGATTCGAGTTAGGGAAGTTCGACTGTATATTTATTTTGAAGAACTATATTTGGTAAAATACCCTATTTTAAAGTTGACTGACATCGTGTCACTTGCTATTAATTTTCAGATTGAATGCTCATTGATGTAACTCTTTAAGGACATTCTTTACATCTCTTCCTCTTAAGTTTGTGTCGCTTTATAAAAATAGTTTCACATATATAGTATGTATATATGTATTCTACAGATCTTAGTATATAATAATATTGTGTCTATTCATTCTATTGATTCGTGCGTTGTTCCTGTCGAGTCAAATCCAGATGAGAGTTATGTAATTCAAAATAATTGCGGTGCATTCAGAAACCTGACTGCGGGATATGTGAGTGTGTGTGACTGTGTGTATGTGTGTGTGTGTGTGTGTGTGTGTGTGTGTGTGTGTGTGTGTGTTGTGTTTTAGGAGTGTGTTGTGCGTTGCATTGTCGTTGTCGTTGTCGTTGACGTTGTCATCAAAATAAAAATTAATTATGCATTCTATGGGCTGCATTTGAATTGCTTTTGTTGTTTGTTACTGTCATTTCTATTTTATTCAAACTTGTTGTTGTTGCTAGTATTATTATTGTTGTAATTCATTTTGTTGTTGTTGCTGTTGTGCGGGATTAATGCGGCATTAAAGCCTCGAACTCGAACTCGATTTCGAACTCTTTTTAGCATTTTGGATCTGTGATAAGCGTTGGGCGCCAAATAAATTACAAATATAATAATTAAGCAGCATTATTTTTGACAAAACAAATGTCCGATTAGTTGCCTCTCCCTCTTCCCCACTCTCTCTCTCTCTCTCTCTCGCTCTCCCTCTATTTAATCGCATCGACAATCGCGAAAAGACAATTGTTTGGTATGTGGCGCCCAACGTGTGTGTGTTTGTGTGTGTGTGTGTGGCAGTAAAATGCATTTGTGCATAGGAATTAATTACGCATAATGACAATTTGATAAAATTGAAAAATTACATTTTATTCAAATTGATTTATTGTAATTAAAAATTCTATAATGACCTCGCCAAACAATGCGAATTTTCATTTCGATAACAAATCGTTCGATTGTTTCGATTCCTTAACTATTTCTAATTTCAACTACTATTATAACAAGATTTAAGCTCAATAGAAGTAAAACATGTACGAGACTTTCTGCTTGAGCCATTGAAGGAATCCCGTTTTGGGAACGCTTCGATTTGGACGGGGAATCGATAGATCGATGGGATTGCGATTGATTTTCGCAGCCACAACTTGTTGCAATTGTTGTTGTGGCCTCACATTCTCCATTTCGATAACACACGCCTCTCTGCTATCGATTCTAGTTACCTCTTCAATTTTGTGCTCGATTATTGGATTCTCTGGCTTGACACGAACTAAAATATCGCCGCCATATCCGATTTTCTGTCCGTCATAGCTGAGGGCGATTTCGCAATCCGTAAAACTCGAATACTTCAGATACATTGAATTTGATTCGGTGACAATCTGGTCCGCAACATGTCCGATATCGAGGAAGAAGCGATAGACAAGTCCGACTTTTTCCAGTTGATAATCGCTGACTGAAATCCAAAATGGATTCTCCGATTCCTGTTGTTTATTCTTATAATTCCCAACTGCCTTCAACTGTTGCTCTGTCTCTGCCTCTGTCTCTCTCTCCATCTCTCTGTCCGTCTCTGTCCCTCTTTCGGTCACGGTCTGTTGAAAGGACTCCTCGACGTAGCCTCCAATAAAAGGTGGCAAGTACGCAGTGTGGCAAGTTCGATTCTCAAAGTCCCTAAAACACGATGCCATATTGAATATTGAATGTTTTTTACTTTAATCGGATTCGTTTTTGGAAATACCGACAACACAAATGTTCTATGAATATATTAAAAGCCGAATCTAAATTCTGGACACTAACTTGTAAAGTTGCTGGGTTGAAAATCAGAAAAAAAAAACTTCATACTTTCATAACTTTGTCAAAACTGATCCGATTTTTGAACAAAATGTCATTTTTATCATAACTTAACCTCTAAAGCGAAATTTTTTATTTTTTACTTATATGTTATAATTAGAATAAAACGACATTTTAAAGTTGTTTCTGAAGCAGTTGATTATTCCGTTAAAAAATCGTTGGTGTACCAAAGTTTTATCAGACTTCCAGCTTGCATAACTTTCTCAAAACTGATCCGAATTTCATGTCGAATATCATTTTGAGCATTGTTTGCTCTATTAATTGACTCTATAAATGAATCATTGTCAATAATTAGTTTTCCCTTAGTTCTCCCTCAATGACTTTTTTAAACAAATTTCATTTCCCCCAAATTTTCATTTAAGTCTCCTTCTGACAAAGAACATTCCAAATATGATTAAAAACTGACTGTGAATAATATTGAAAATATTCAAACTTTGCGGCGAGATCAAAAGTTACGCTAGTTCCTCTTTATTTACGAATAATTTCATCGAATTTACGATCGATCTATTTTGTGTTTTTTAAGTTTTGATCGTACGTAAATTTCATCACACGAAGAAGAAGAAGAAACAAGTTCAAAGCATTTTCTTCTGCTTCTTCTTCTTCTGCTTCTATTCAAATTGTCGAGTGAGACGCGAGTCAATAAAATATTAAAAATTACCGTTATAAATATGTGTGTGTATCCTCCCCCCCTCTCCCCACCCCGCCTTGCCGCCAGAGGGCGCCACTGTGTGCGTTGGGGTTGGGGTTGGGCAAGTGGTTGCCACCCACAAAGCGCCACAAAAGAAGCCGACGCGGAAGTGTCTTTCAATTGGAATCCTATAAGCGTTCGAACGAGTCATAGATTAAAGGCGGTCCAATTGGACTTCCGTGGACTTCAAACGATTTGGAGTTGTTGTTGTTGTTGTTGTTGCTGACGAACCTGTTGATGCCACAGATTAAAAAACTGAACAATTGTACATATAATACTTATACACAGAGAAAAAAATCAAGCACAAATATAAAAAAATCAAGTCTTAAAATTTATTTACATTTCGATTTTATTTTAATGATACTAAATTTTGTATATTAAAATAATATATTATTTATATTTTTTTTTCATTAAATTTAGTTGGAACTATATATATAAGACACACTCTTTTTTATCAGAGCATAAAACTTAAAACGCTTTAAATTAAATTTTATTTATTTATTTAAATTAAGTTTTATTTATAAAAGTATTAAACTCTTTTTTTCAGTGTGTAAAACTTAAATACGCTTTAAATTAAAGTTTATTTATTTATTTCATATTTCATATACATATGTATTTCTATTAAATCAAGTATAATTTTTAAAAATACTACACTTTTTTTTATCAGTGTATAAGAAACAATAACGCTTCAAATTCAATTTTATTTTGTTGTTTTTTACTTATTTTTCAATTAATCAAGTATAGTTTATAAATATGCAACACACTCTTATTTTTATCAGTGTATACATTTATTTTTTTTTTTGGAAATTTTGTTTATTTTGTTTGCATTGCGTCGTCGACGGCGGCGCCCTTTGAACTCGCAGCTCGATTGAACTCAGGTGTGAGCTGACGAATGATGAACAGAAAGAGATGGCGAGAGTTTTCCCAACCGAACGGATCTGATCAGACTGCGATAAGGTGTTAATCATCCGCGAATCATAATTTGTATCTCGAATATTTTCAGATCAAAGTCCATTTCAATTCGTCAGCTGATTAAATAATATGAACTATTCGTTAATTAACTGTGATCTATCGATGGACCAATTGAACAGTTTCGTCAAATTAAAACTCGATTGCGTTAATTCTAATTGGGATCTAATAAAATTCTAATTCGATAAGAGATCAAGCAAAATTGTAAACAGTTATCTTTTCTTCAAAGTCATATTTACTGCAATGTGCCTGACAGAGACAGCTATAAGTAGTTTCTGAATTCTAGTTTGATTTTGTGTAAATGAATTCTTATTGGGATACATGTAATTCCTGCAGCATTGTCTAATCAGAAAATTTAAGTAATTCCCGTTTGAAGCGCTCTAGTTAGAATCTTATACAGTTCCAATATGCTTTTTAAATTCCTTTTTTCCAATAACAATTCCAGCTTATTTTTACAATTCGCTTTTTGGCAAAAGTATGAAGAGTGGGGGGGCAAAACAGAGGTTGGAGGTCGCCGACGCTGCCGCAGTTGGCGTCGCTGCTGGCGCTTGCCGGCAAAGTTTGCACATGCAGCGCCAGTGTATGAGTGCGTGTGTGTGTGTGCGCGTTTGTTTGTATTAAAGCGCTCGCGAGAGCGCCAACAATAACAACACGTTGGCAGCCGCTCTCGCGCTCTCAGCTGCACACTCAACTGCTCAACGAGAGCGAGAGCGTATGCCAATTGGAATTGTTACTCTCGCTCTCTCACGTTCCCCTCTTGCAGACGCTGCTCTGTTTCATTGCCAGCCCGTTCCGCACTTCCCCTGGTCGCTACCCCTTTTAGCAGACATTACGCGCGCTCTCCCGCTCTCTTGCTGTGTTTGCCTGTGCCTTTTGTTTTCGTTTTATTTGCTTCCCCTTTTTGGGCTGTCAACGTGCTGCTTGCACTTGTATAAGCAGCGCCTCGTGCCATCTCGTTTCGTCGCCCAATGAGCTCTGCTAGTTACGTTTTTTTTTTTTGCTGCTTGTCTTCTTTTTTTGTTGTTATTGTTTTTGTTTTTTTTTTGCTGCCTGCGCTGCTTTGTCTTGTTGTGTGCGTTAATTGTTTTTGTTGCAGCTACTGCAAACACACACACACACACATACGTACACACCCCTCCCCCTGATCATCTTTTGACGTGTTTTATTGTTGCACTCTTCACTTGTCGTTTTCAGTTGTCTTTTTACCGTTTCATTTGTCTAATTGACAATTATCAATCGATGCAACGCGATAATTATCGATATCGACCGTAGTTAAATATAAATAACTATTTAGTTATAAATTTAAATTTAGGCAATACAATTGGAACCCATTCAATACACTCGAGTCCATGAAAACAGAACACTTTGACGACAAAATGTGAATAATTTTGTAATAATTTAAAAAAAAAGTTATCAAAAAAGTTTTCGAATAAAATGTGTGTAGTTTAATCTGTAAAAAAATAATTTAAATAAATTAAAAGGAACAAAAATACATTAAATTCGATTAATAAAATTATGGATACATTTTAGGAATTTGTTAAAAGCGTTACACTCGCGTTTATTAAATTAAAAATACTTAACATTGAAATGAATCTATAAATATTACAAAAAATTAAAAATAAATTATTTTGGATTAATAAAATAAAATATATATTTTAGTATTCAAACGAATTTATTAGAATATAATTAGAATAATTTAAAAATAAAATGTTTATTTTTTTAATCTGTAAAAAACTACATAATTTGAATAAATTATAAAAAATAAAAGTATGTAAATTATTTTGGATTAATGAAATCAAAGATTCAATTTAATTAATAATATTTGTATACAGTCGAACTTTCCTAACTCGAATCACCATTATCCAAAGGATATGTTCGAGTTATGGAGATATTCGACTTATAGGGTTATTTTTCTTAAGTTTATTGATTTTACTGCCACTCATTTAGCTCGAGTTAAAGAGAAATTCGAGTTATAGAAGTTCGATTAATAAGACAAAAGATACATCTTCGGAATTTATTTCAGGCGTTACACTCGCGCTCATGAAATTAGAAATACTTAGCATTGAAATGTGATTGATTGTGAACGTGTCAAAATTATTTTGAGATCTGGTTTCATTTAGCAGAATTTCGAAATGTGCTTCGCACGGAATGGAGGAGGCGCCTTGTGCTCGCCCAATCGGCTGGGATGCAATCTGGGCAAGTGCCTGCGACGACTGACGGGCGGGGGACGAGGGGGATGCAGCCCTGGGGGCGACTGTCTAGCCCAGTTTCGACCAAGCTGTGCTGACAGATGCCTCATTGGGATGTCCGAGGTGTGCACTCCCGGAAACGGGAATCGTCGTGGAGTGTCGCACCGGGATCATTGGTATGACACGAATAGTAACATCATCAAGGCGCTGGGCAGGGCAATGAATCTCCACGGGGATGTGGTATTCGAGTTCCTGTACGCGCTGACCCTGCAGAACTTTGCGAGGGTGTTGCACCCCCAGGGCAAGGGATGGAACAACTGTCGCGTGCCGTTATCGAACTTCGATACCTGCGACTATTACATGGGCATCTTCGATTGCAACGGCAACGTGCGGAATCCCTATCATCCGGAGTCGCTGCTGAAGTTGTTGTCGGTCATGCAACTGGTGCTCAAGCAGGAAAAGAATCCGAACTGTGGAGCAAAGCGAGGAACTGCCCATTCCAGCCCCATTCCGATACCGATACCGATAATGACACCCGACGCAAAGTCTTCAAGTTTGAGTAGGAGCATCGCGAATAGAGCTGGATTCGGACCCGATTCCTTGGCCCGGGCAAACGGACTTCGACGTCGTTTCAGAATGGGCGAGAAGTACCGCCTGGAGGGATTTCGGGGGGAAGTGAATCCCCAGTTAGGCCAAAGTACATGGAACTCTTATAGCAAGAGTTTCGCACAGATCTTTGGTCCACTTGCCAACAAATTGGAGACTTCTGGTGGTCCAAGGCCCAACGAGAATTCCCAGGTTGTTGGCAACGGGACCAACGTGTTTTGTGGAAAGGATCCTCCCCTGGCCAGGGGCGAGGACAGGGCCAAGGAGCAGGCACAGAGGAGGGAACTCAACAAGCTGCTGTACGGCGAGAATATTGAGGCTCTCATCAAGGAATGCGAATTCAGCGACTCGCTGCGGTGCCAGGAATTGAGGTGCCTCATCTCAAACGTTAGGCAGAAAACGTCGCTGAAATCGGATGTGGATTCTCTGATAAGCGCCCTGAAGGACATGGACCTGGACATGGCAGTGAAGGACGAAGCTGCGCTAGGCCGAGGACTCAACAAAAAACTGTCAGACGATTACAATCGAATGACGACGAGGGCCCAGACCGGAAGCTATGGTATCCCTCCGCCGAGAGGTGGTCACACCGATTCGGAAGAACTTCCGTCCATAGAATTGGATGATAAGGGAGCAACAGGAAAGCCAATCAGGAGGAGGATCGCCCGCGAGAAGAAGCCCGTCCCAGTGAATTACTATTACGGCGGCCAGATTCCGGTGCTGTCCCACGAACCCTTCGATCGCAACGCACCCAGATCGTGGATGCGTCGCCATCCGAAAACGAGTCGCATGAACGAAAACAACGAAATCGTCGAAACGGGCCACATTCACCGATACAAACGGGCAACGGTTCAGCGGCAATTCGACGAGGCCCGATTGAGGCAATCGGTCCGCAGCATTTACAGTTCATCAGACCGCTTGTAAGACCAAAAGAGTAGGAAGTAACTTCAGGGAAACGAGTTAATTTTGTTAATGAAACCAGTCCAAATTGCAACTATCTCAAGATAATACCAGCAAGGAGTTTTTAAAGAGCATGTACAGACGACATACACCAATAGAAGAATTTGGAATGACAATCTATAGGAAAAGTATTCACCAAAGACAGACAAGATAAATTGACAATAAGAAATACAAGTCGCCGTAATTGTTTTGTAACATTTGTTAATAAAAACTGTCAATACTAAAGAAGAGAATTCTTCTGGAAGAATTTGGGTAGATTCTAGAGAGAGAATTTTGGGCATAAAACTTGACATTTACAATCATAGTTCAATTTAAAGCATATTTAACTACATTTCGAAGTTATCTACAGGGTACCTCTCAGTCGTTGACACTCCACTGGCTTATTTATATAACATTTTATTCAAATTACAGGGCATCTTCTATCATAGCTCATTCATTGTAAGTATAGAATGTACACTACAGGGTATTGCTATGACGAGCACACTTATTTGGGGTAATGAGAGTTTTAATTAAGTGCAGGGAGTATAAAAGTCGAGTACAAGGATAAATCGCCGACAAATCTATTCATTTCCGCCAAAATTTGGGTAGTTTTTAGTCTGAGCAAAATCTGAACTGAACGAATGAATCTCCAGTTTTTTACCATTATCGGGTTTTTAAAATAGATTCAAATCTTGTTTGGCCCAATTCTTTCATTTTCAGCCCAATTTCAGCTGCGATTTAACCACAAAATTTGATGGGAAACATAAATTGGCATGAGAAATCCAGGTAAAGCCGCTAGAACAGCTGTGCTACTAAATCATTATGATTATGCCGCGGCATTCACGAGTGCACTCACACTCACACTCACATTCATTCACTCCAATGTGGATTCCATTTTATTTTTAGCAAATCATCCGCTGGTTGTATTTTTTTGTGATTTGCTTTTATGACGTGTAGTAATTTGTTGGCTCGTTAAGTTGCTTTAATAGACCCCCCACCCGAGCAACCCTACTCCGAGCCGAAGTGGCAACCCTATCCCCCTACCCCTTTCCACTCACATTCCCCCGTTTCTTCCACATTAAATCCGTTTGTTGCATTTGTTGCCCTTCGATGCATCTCCAAACTTTTCACTCTGACTAAAAAACACAAATAATAATGTAGTGACTGAGTGTGCTCGACTGGTAGATACCCTGTACTTGACTTGAATCGGTTTCACCAATAATCGGATTGTTTAATTGAGTGTAGATATTGAAAATATTCTTTTATAGATAATCCAGTTGAGTGTGCTCGACTGGTACACACCCTGTACTCTACTAAAACTCTCATTACCCCAATAAGTGTGCTCTAGTAATAAGTGTTCGCGTTCGAAACACTCTGTAGTATACATTATATACTTACACTGGTCAGCTTACCTGGAAGATACCCTGTAATTTGTCTAAACGTGTCCTTCACTAATGATAAAACTCTAGTTGCACATGCTTCACTAGCAAATACTTTCGCTTAAAGTAAATATGTATAATGATACATATAATAAAAAAATTATAAAAAAAATACTTAAGTAGAGTATGCTTGACTAGCAGATACCCTGTATAACTGGCAGTTAATAGAGACATTAGACTTAGAGGTAGTAATAGTTCGACAAATGGTTACAAATATTCATTATACCCTCTTCGCACTCTTCATACAGGGTATACACCAAAATATTTTATGGCCAGCCAAAGAGAAATCCGAACAGAAACAGAAATATTTTTTATTGCACCAGAAACACTCAATAAAAGCGAATTATTAGTGTTGAATTGTTGTTGCCCCTCTGTATATTTTTCATCTATATTTTTTCAGCCCTTTTTTCGTGGTCACCCCGCACTCTCTACACCCTTTCCCCTTCCCTCTCCCTTTCCCCAATTCCCCTTTCTCTCGTCAGCTCAAAATGCCCATTTGAGTGGGCAATTCCCGGCACTTTCTCGGATTTTGTTGTTTAGTTTTTTATGGTTTATGTTGTTTTTGTTGTTTGTTGTCTATTTGGAGGTGCAAATGCATTTTTATTATAAATTTAAAAACCAAAACTCGTTCATAGTTTATGTTCATTTCATGTCTTTTCTTTTGTCTTTTGTTGCTATCACATTTTTGTTAATTTTTCGTTTTCTTTGCTTTGTTGTTGCAATTTGTTGATTTATCGATTACAGAAATATGAATTCATACATATTTTTTATGGCTTTTACATTTCGCGAATTTTTCTCGTTTAGCGCTTTGATTAATTGGCACTTACTTTGCTGAAATGGCATTTTGTTTAGCCATGGATGATATTTATAGAGGGGAATTTAAGAGCCTGCATATAGTATAGATAAGTAGGTACAGTAAGTCCTCGCTAAATTAAATATTACTGTATTTCTAAAGTGTCATGTGAATTTAAAAAGCTAAGTTTTTAAAAAAAAATCCAAAAAATTAAAGTCTTTGAAAATAAACCAAATTAAGAAACAAAATGAACTTAAAAATCAAACCATAGTCAAAATGTTATTTTGAACGAAAACCGGATAAGTTTTAAAGTTTTCGATTAAATTTCAAGAGTAAAATAAAAAAATATTGAATAATTTGAAAAAATTTAAATTTTTTATAGAAAATAGTTTAAATTGACAGGTTATACATTGATCAAAATTATATTCCGCAAAGAAATCGGTTGAGTTTTAATAAAGTTATAAAAATTTAAAGATTTTGAAAAATATCAAAAAATCAAAAAAAATTTGAACTTTTAATTTAGATGCAGATTGATGCAATTGGCATCCAATATGAAAATTTGTCAGGTTTTGATAAAGTTATGAGTGATAGAAGTTGTTAAAAAACGGAAACAAATGATGTCCTTGCATAGCTAAACACTGGGTATCTCCAAGTTAAACTTCTAAGCAAGTCTCTGCTTACTCCATTCAAATGTCTGACTAAGAGTTATGTCATCAATCAAAAAAAAGGGAAGTACCAGATGAGCTGGAACATGTGTGTTGTGATGCACTGTGGAGAGTGTGGAGTGTGGATTGTAGGAGGCTGTGGGATGTGCGATGTGAACGAGTTTGTCGCCTGTCAGTGTCTGACATCATAATAGTGTCATTGTCAGCAAACCAATTGCAGTTGGACAGGAGAGGGGTAAAGAAGAAGGAGAGTGCAGTGGGAAGCGAGTGAAAGAAGTGCCAAAAAGCGAACGCAATCATAAATCAAAAGGGCGGGCAAAAAGCTAAACAAAAACAATTAGAAATAAGCGCCAAAAACTAAACGCAACGGCCAAAAACGGATGACGCTGTTGTTGTTGTTGTTTGTTCTCCATATGCCAGGCATAAATAAACAATGCAACAAGGACAACAAGGACGAACGAGAACAGGAGACAAACAGCAGCAGCAGCAACAACAACAACAACTTTGGGGGCAACAACGACAACGACAACGACAACATTTCATCAACGCAAACGAGCGAAACGTTTATCAACTGCTCAAATGGCCATTAAATGTGTTGTGCGTGTGTGTGTGTGTGATGTGTGTGTGTGTGTGATGGCATCAGCAGCATCAACACCCATGTGTGTGTGTGTGTGTGTGTGTGTGCATGGACACGGACTATCTGCCAGGACATTCATCAAACGATAAATTGAGTGAATGACTTCATGAGCGTTGCAAAAGGGGCGCACTTCCTACCCCCCTGCCCCACTCGCCACTCTCAATTGGCCAGTGTCCGTTTTAAGCTGGCGTTTGTGGGTGTTTGCCACGCCCTCACACACACACAGTGTCTGACTTAAATTGCCATCACATCCTGTCAGGACTCGACTCGAGTCTCGCTCCATTTTGCAATTGTTTCTCTGATTGGTATTCAGTTGCCATCTTGCCACATTCCACATGATGCCGCATGCTGCACTTGGACAAACAACAACTCAGTTATCACACACAACTGGACAGTGACAGTGTTGCCATCCGTCAGGCATACACTCTTTTATCCTTGTTCCTTGTGGTCCTGTTCACTTTTCGACTCTTCTTGTTTTCGCCTGCAGTCGCCTTAGGCACATCCATCATTTGGGCAAGGACTTCGTGACGCAACGTTAGTGTTTTAATGGACTCCACTTGTCCGCTTTGATCACTGACCAGTCGGCAAGGACCAAGGACAACAGGTCACGGAACAGTTTGTTTGCCATCTACAGTTTGTCCTGTCTGTCAGTTACTCCTGCTCCCCTTCTCCTTTCGCCACTCGCATCTTTTTTCATGTGTCTCCTGCACTTTCATTGAGTCATTTGCATGTTTATTTGCCTGGAGCACCATTTATCCTTCCAGAGTTTGGTTTTTCGACTCTGTTACAAGTAATCCATCAATTCCATGCTACTGAATTGCCATTCGAATGTTGTTTCAAATGCATTCGAAATGTTTGACATGAGTCGTAAACTTGACAGTTCCATAGTCAAACTTGCAGTTAAAAAAACATTCGAAAACATTTAGAGAAGTATTAAAATAAACTTTTTGATCGGGTAAATGTATATTAAGTATCTTCTATCCTCAGATCTTTTGATAAGACACACTTTTATTCCACTTATACAAATTAAGCCCTAACACTTTTAAGTTAACAGCGACTTAACAGACACTGTTAACGGCTGATATCTCACTTTTTAAATGAAAAAAAACTCTATGATTGAAAGACCAGACAAATAGCCTTAAGATACTTTTTAATTTGTATTTCCCTCAACATCTTGTCAAATACTCAACTCAATTGACTTTTCTTGAGTATTTCCTATTCAATCCACTCGCATTTTCTCAGAGCTGTCAAGTTGTATATCGATCAACGATAAAGCGGATATGGTATCAATATTATCGCGCAGTATTTTCGTCGTGTAGCTGTCAACTGGCTAATGAGCTTACAATGAGATCTCCATTCCAACTTCAAGTCGAGCTTCGAGCCGCGACTTCCTGACATTAATCGGGGGACAAGTTCTTGGGCGTTTTTTATGCTGATCGTGGCGCTAATACAAACTAATTGGCATACTTAAGAGCGATAAGTGCAAACTTAGAGTCAGAAGAGCCAAAGGCGGCATCGTCGGTAGTGCGCCTCACAGAGCGATCGTTGAGAATGATCTAATGAATTTTCGCTTAATCCAAATCAAGTGACGATCAGACGGCAATCAACGACAGTCGCCGCAGTTGCCATCAACAACAACAACATGTTCCCCATGCAACTTGCAGTTGCATCTGTTGCCCCGTCGTCAACATTGTCTGCAAATGTGGCAAACTCATGAAATTGCAACGTTCTGTCGTCGTCGTCGTCGCTTGTCATAATCCGATCAGAGAAACGAAAGCAAGAAAAACGAAAGAAATAAAGAAGGAGGAAAGCATGATCTGTGAGGTCGTCAGCACGATCTCAGCCTCCTCAGTTTGTGTTGATTTCCATTTCATTTCATTGCATTTTGCGCTAATAATTCGCATGACAGATGTTCAGCCATAATTAGAGATTAATTGTTCTATTCATAATTGGTGCAGGGCCTTGATATTTTTGGACATTTGCAGGAAAGCCGCAATTACCGCTAGGCGGGGTGCAATTATATCATGTGCCAAGTTTCCACTTGAATGCTCTCCAAATCAAGACTGACGGCAACAGTTGCCAATGCGGAACTATCAAAATCATGATGAGTTTCTATTCAGCCTGAAGTAATCCCAAGGAAACTCATTCAAAACTTTTAATCTACAACAAACTGATTCTTATTTTATATCTGTATCTACTTACATCTTAGTGAGAATATCATCTCTATAACAGTTTTATACTTTCATGTACTTTCAGCTAACTATCTGAACTCGGCTTTCAGTCAATCAAAGCTTCTGAAAATAAGTACAGCTACTTCTCATATTGTTACTTATAACATATTTCGAGACCAATCGAATCAGTCAACTATATAGTATAGATTTCCTGGGAACCATATTTTCTAAACTCAGTATTTATATAACAAAATATTTGTTTGATTTCAGAGACATTTTCAAAAAACATAGCCCATTTTTAACATTTATTTAGCTGATATTATTAACCTTATCTTATAATATTTAATTTAGTTCTTCATAGTAAGAATATTTCCTAAAAAAAAACTGAGCTAATTATCTGAATTAGGCGATTTAAAAACAAAAACAAATATTTTTATTTTTAATGTAAGCTAATTTTGTAAATATATTTCTTAGGCAAACTTGCCAGTTATATATTTCAGAATTCTTTTAAAATATTTCTTTTAGCAACATTTATCAAAATAAATTAACTTTTCTTAAAGTTCTCTTGGGAAAAGCAAAGTTTCCATCAGCAAATCTATTAGTTTACTTCAAAAATTCTATTTGAAGTACTTTCTCTTAGCTTTATGCGATCGTAATTCGTAGTTAGCTTCAATATTATGTACATATGTATGCAGTGCCATAAACCATACTCACATCGTAGCCATATACATAAATATTTATGCATTTCCGATATCAGCATTTTGTGTCGAGCAAATCGTCGCAAATCGACGCAAAGTGCTCTAATTTACGTCAATTTCCACAGAGAGACGAGCGAAAATGTCGCACAATTAGGAAAGAAATATGAAACTGACTGTTCGGGGAAAATTGGTCGCCAAGCCTCAAACCGAATCCCAGTTAAATGGAGAGAACTTGGGGGTGAGAATTGAAGCATAGAAACATGGCGGCAACATGATGGCGTCCACAAGCGAAATAAAATTAATTTATGAAAACTATTTGCACAGGACGTTGGACAGTCGACGGCGATAAGGACAAGGAATGTCCTGTATTTCTCTGGGCAAAGAGTCCATTGTCCTGCTCGATGGATAGACACGCGCTCGTCATAATTCTGTATAATCTATGTACGATTTGAGTAAAAACAAAGGAAAGCCAAACATAAATTTCACATTTTATGTGCGCTTTTCCCATGGCTTGGCCACTTTTCTTCTGCTTCTGCTTTTCGCTTTTCCTTTTCTGCTTTTCGCTTTTCCTTTTTCGGTCTCCTTGACTTGGGCCCTTGGAGACATTTTGTGCGCTATCATTAGGAAAAATAAAATATGCTCAAGTCGCTGCCTTTGCTCTGTTCTGTATCCTATTTGGATTTGAGGGAAGAGAGAGGAGGTGTAGGGGAGCATGTCCTGCGGAATGTCCTGTCAAACAAACGAGCCAACCATCAACTTTATGGCCAAATAGCACAAATTACAGAGGCCAAAAATGAAAGCACAAACAAAAATTGACTGCAGTCAATACAACAAAAACACAAAGTGAAACAAGTGAAACATAAAATGGAAGGACATCTCGTCAATATCCTGCACATTACATAAATAAACCCAAGGCTTCCACAGACCCAAAATAAACATAATCTTGGATACAAGTCCAGTTAAGCCGTCTGCAATCAGATTTAAAGCTCAAGTTGATGATTTGCCCTTGGTAGAAATAATATAAAAATACATATTAAATTGAGCTGAAACTATTCTTGAATCAGTTATTTGGTCCTTTTCGATATGCTTTCTGTCTAGGATACATTAACTTTCAATAGATCAAGTGTAATCTCGGAAATAATCATGTCAACAAAATTCTGATAGGATAAAAATCAAAATAGTGAATATGCAACAAAAAAAAAAATATTAAAAAATATAATAAAAATATACAAAAAAAAAAATATATAAATAAAAAAAGCAATAATAATAATTTAGTATAGAATAAAAGTTTCAAATAAAAAAATATTGACATACTAAGTTAATTGTGACCAGAGCATTAATTTATTAATAAATTCTTGTAAAATAAAATTAAATTAAATCGTTTTTTCCTAAATTATAAATGAAATAGAAAAGTAAGACTTGGTAATTTGAGCTAGAAAGGATATTTTCTCATCTTAAGATAGTTTTTAATAAAGTGGTATGTAAAGAAACACAAAAGGTTTGGGATAATTCGTTTTATATCGCGATATAAACATATATATTTGGAGACCCTATCACTATCTCTCTCCTACCCTCTCATTGTGGTTTGACAGCTATACGTATAATGCGAGAAGTTGCCGAACCCAGTCCAGAGATTCACCCACCCCTTTATCCCGTTACCAACCCTCCCTCTCCATCCCTCCTCGTTGTTATCTACAGCTTGACAAACATTCCAAAACAAACCCATTGGGAGCAAATCATTTGCTTCTCTTTTCTCGCATCTCCTTTCTCGCTTCTCTCTCGCTCAACTCGCTCGTCAAGTGTTGTCTCCGTTGTTTGTTTTGATGGAAACCAGCCGCCTCCCTCTCCCTCCCGACTCTTATTCCCTACAACGCTCTATGGCATCCCCTCCCCCTTTTTAGTTGGGGCAAAAGTTTCTGCTCAAATGTGTGTGTGTGTGTGTGTGTGTGCTTAGCTCCCGTGCCCACTTGTCCATTATCCTTGTGGCGCATGTTTGTCTTTCATCATTCTTTCTCTCTCTCTCTCTCTCTCCCTTTCTCACTCTCTCTCTGTCTCTTTTTTCTTCTTTATGTTAGTTTTTTATTCTCCTGCTCTTCTAGTGAATTTATGTTTTTTATGCTCTGCTTTTCATCTATGTATTTTTCCCAGCATTTTTGCTGACCACGAACCACCGAATGGAACCTACAGCACTCGTCCTTTTGCTCGTCCTTCTGCTGGTTGTTGTTGTTGTTGCTGTTGCTGTTGTTGTTCCTGTAACTGTGACTGTGACTTCTCCCAGTCGCCGTGTCCATGTCCTTGTCCGTTTGCTCGACCAATGTCCTGTCTTCTGTCTCTCTCGCTTTTCTCCATCTGTCTGTCTGTCTGTCTTTCTGTCCGTCGTGTGGCGGACATTTTTCTTATTTGCAATAAATTTGGTTATGAATGTTCTCTTGGCCATGTTGTTGTTGTTGCTACGAATTGTACATAATTTTCACAATTTTGATGTTAACTTCACAATTTACGATACGATATTTTGAAATGATGGTTCGCCTGGTCCTCCTCGAATCTCCTGCTCCTTTCCTCTCTCTTTCTGTTTCTCTCTCTCTCTCTCTCTCTCTCTCTCTGTTCAGCTTCTCACTATTTCATCTATCGTTCTGTGGATGCCCCCAGAATGGCATTAAAAATTCAGTTTTATGACTTTTGCTCACGGATCGCAAACTGAACTGCAATTTTGAGGGCTTCTGGCATTTTGATTTGTATGTGTGGGGAATTCAACATAAAAAAGAGAATATTTCAGAGATAAAGCAGGGAATCCAAGCAAAGATTCATAATTTGTCATTCGATTTATTCAGCTGTAAAAAACTATCTTATAAATTCTTTTGCAGCACAGAATTAAGACTTAGATGAGGATATATGTAAAACAATTAAATATAAAACAAAACAATTATAGATACATTTGAACAGAGTTAATTAGTTAACTAGTTAGTTAATTAACAATTAGAACAAAAGAGAATATGGATGAGTTTTGATCATTTTTAAGTATTCCTACATACATAATATATGCGAATTTCTTAATGTACTTCCCTTCTAACCTTGCGAAAAACCTCTTCAAGTTGACCTCCCTTTCCCAAACCTTTACTCATTTCCATAGTAATATTTGGGGAACACTTTTTTGAGGCAATTTCGTACAATTTTGAGTGCAGATGAAATGTCAAAATTGTCAACAGGCAAAACAAAGAATGGCTCCAAATGCTGCTCTGTCTGCGCCATTGTCAGAGCTCAAGGATGCGAGGGAAGGAAGGAGGGAGGGAAAAGGACTCTGTAAGTAGCCTTGGACAGGAGTGAATGAAGTGCCAGGCATAATTATGTATCAAGTGCCACGCCCACTCACACGTCAGTAGACAAAGCCTCCTCAAACACAAGAGTTGACAAACCCGAATTGCTATTTGAAAAAAAAAAAACACAAACAAAAAACAAAAAATACAAAACAAAAGACGAAAATTTTGCGAGATTTTTCAGCTGTGTCAAAAAATTGTCAGCACGATGTGCTCGGCGGCAAATGGCAATCTAAAATGTTAACCAGCCCCAGACCATGCCCCATGCCACATGCCGCACACACACACACAAACACACACACACACACACAGACACAGACATATGAGTTGTTTGCCTCGACGGCAACTGTCATAGGGAAATGTGAGTTACATTTGCTGCGAACAATTTGACAGTTGATATTTTTGAAAATTGTTGAGCGAAAAATGCGCCGAAACTGAACTGAACTGAACTGAAAACTCAAAACCAAATGGGGAATTGTGAATCCGAATGAGAATGTGAGTGGAAGTGCGAATGGAAATGGAAGTGGAAATGGGTATGAAAATGGGCATGGAAATGGCATTTGAATTTTGAGCATTGACATCAAAAATATTTATAAAATGGGCAGCAAACATTTTCGATTTATTTCTAATTAGAGACAACTTTTTGTCCGACTATCTTGTTGTTGTTGTTGTTTATTGTCGTTGTTGTTGTTGTTGTTTGTCATTTGGTTGTTTTTGGCCGTTTTGTTTAATGAGTTTGAACATTTGCTCGCAGCTGAAAATATATTTGACAGTTGTCATTTTGACAGCTTTGCACAAAATTGCTAAAAACGGTTTCAGATCTATGGGCTTGGTCATATCTAAATAGTGACACCGACACAAGAATACCCTTGATATTTGCATAAGCTTAAATGTCAAATAAGAGAAACGTCAATTGGGGTTCAATTTAATTAGTTACAGTGGCATTTCGTTAAAGTTTCTAGACTTGTAAGCTGCATTTTAAATGAGAATAAAATAAATTGATTTATTTTAATTACATTGAAATGAGAACTCTAAAAGCGTTTATTTGAAATTATTGTAAATTATTGTAAATAAATCGATCAGTTGCTGCAAATTATAAAAACAATTTTATTGATGCCCAGATCTATGAGTAATCTTCTTTTAATAACTTCCACTCGTTTAATGCATCATAAATTCGCTTTATGCACTCAATTTTGTTGAATTTCACTAGTCACTTTAGGCGCTGCCAACTTAACAAGCCAATTATACTCAGCCGCAGCCAACTTAACATGCCTATTAAGCAGTTTCATCTTCATTTCTCAACGCTGTTAGTCATTTATCGACTGTCCCTGTGTGTGTGTGTGTGTGCTTTGACAAAAGCGCCGAAAATCCCATTAAGCATGTTGTACCCATTAAGAGAAATCATTTAGCCAAATTAATTAACTTGTTGTTCCTGGCGACAACAATTATCGAGAGTGAAAAGAACGCTTCCATCATCGTAAAATATTTGCCGATGATGCGTGAAAATTAATAAAAATTAAATATATATACTCAGTGGCTATATACATATACTTATCTGAATATCATGAAAGGAATATACATACATACATATGTACATATATACTCACTAAATAAACGCCTTCAGCTGCTTCTGCTTCAGTTTCGTTCTCGAGTTTTTGGTCAGGCCATTAAATCATAATAAAAAATGATAATTGCGATATTCACCCGACGAATCGTAAATAATCTCCACATGCGACTGCCGGGCCAGACAAGTGTAAGTCGTGATTCAAATTGACGTGTCAACAATTAACATAACTCTCACTGAATGTTACTCCCCTTCTCGATCCCCAGATCCCCATCCCCGTTCCCATTTCGGATTGGATCGCAATCCCACGCATTTGAATTTCCGCATTTTGAAGAAATGCACTTAGTTCTTCGTGAAGAAGATCGCGAGATCTCATCTCGTCAATATCTCTGTCCACGGACTCGTAAATTCGACCAATGTGCAGTCAGTGGCTCCACGACCCGGTCGAACAGTTCGGAGACACTTCTTTTTTACCCTCCCTCCCTCCCTTTACCTTCCTTCCATCCACTGTTGACACAACGGATTTGTTCGTCGCGTGGGTGGCTTCACTGTGAATGGAAATGAGATGAGAGAGAATGTTGTGAAAGAACTTTTGGGTTGCTGTGCAAATGAAAATATTTGAGAAATAAATAAACTAATAAATCATTATGTTAAATTGGCACAATACGAGTATTTATTTAACGCCTCGAGGTTCTGTTTCAAATGAAAATAGAATGGAAATGGAAATGGAAACATGTGTATGTGGAAAATGCTTGGCATGTTCGCTGTCATTCAGCCTCAAGTTAACATTTCTGCTTAGCACCCGATGGACAGATGCCATTAAAGCACACTTGCGGATCACTTGCGGATCTATTGCGAAAACAAAAACACTGATCCGCAGGATTAACACTCAAGCACTATGTTTCAAGAGCATTTGCTTCGATTTTCAGTTTTAAAATAAACACAAATTGATCATGAAATTCAGTTTGATAATAAACAATTTTTGAATATATTAAAGAGTAGTCTTCAGTCTGTTCTCCAGGGTTACATTTATTGATTGAAGCTAGAGATGGGCATGGGCCTCCTTTTTGAGGCACGGCACGGCCCAAGCACGGCTGGTAAAAACTGAGGCCCAACACGGCCCAACACGGGATTTTTTTAAATAGGCACGGCACGGCACGGCACGGCCCATGCCCATCTCCATTTTTGTCACTTCGTGGCGTCACTTTTTTATTATAATGGCATCAATCGTGCTATCGATGTTGTAAGTGTTCGCAAATTGTGTGATACATCGATGAATCCTACAGCTCAAGCTGACAAACAAGCTATAAAACAACGCCAACTTATCGATACTACCATATTTAAATTCAAAATCTGTACCGTGCCTACCGTGCCTCCCGTGCTTACCGTGCCTACCGACTTTGGCAGGTGAAAACACGGCAATTTTTAATAAGGGGCCCAACACGGCCCAACACGGATTTTTTTTAAATAGGCACGGCACGGCACGGACACGGCACGGCCCATGCCCATCTCTAATTGAAGCAGTGAATTTTAGAAAAGTTTGCGTATTTAATGATTAAAGTTTTGAGTCAGAACATTTTTATAAATTTTTAATAATATTTCTGTAAGACTAACACGAATTCAAAAATGATGGAAATTCAGTTGTTAATTGGGATAATTTCCTAACTCTTTTTGCACCTTTTATATTATTACATATTCTGAATTATACCCCATTGAATGGTCAATCTTCAAGTACTTCAGCTTACAGTCATTGCGTGCATGTAAATTTGAAGATGATGTCAGGAGAATCTCGTAAAAATGTCTGCACATTTGTTGTGGGTCGTGTAATTGGCTCTGATTTGTGCAAATCGTTGAGCAGGAGAAATGAAAACAAGACTGAAGTGAGTAGACGCCGTCGTGGCGTAGAGAACAACACAAAATAAAAGTATTCTCGTAAAAAGAAGAATGGCAAGAGGAGCAGGAATATAAAATATGGTTATTTTATGTGCGAAACTGGCGAGAGGCGCAAGTGGAAATGCCAAATTTAATGTTATACTTCAATAAAAACTGTTGGCCCTCCTGCCACCGAATGGGGCAACATTCGCTTAGACGAGACGCGACGAGACGGGGGCAATATGTGTGTTGCATGCCGCATGCGGCATGCTGCATGTGTGTGTTGCACGTCCGCATTCTTGCATCGAACATTAATTTACAAAATATTAACAACATGAGCCAGAGACAGCCGAAGAAGCAACGAGAAGAGGGCGGCAAGGCAGATTGTCTGTGGGGCAACAACAACAGCGCCAACTTTTTATTAATTGCAACGAAGCGACAAATTTTTTGCAAAAATTTGCATTCACAGC
This sequence comes from Drosophila suboccidentalis, assembly GCA_037043435.1. Taxonomy (NCBI): domain Eukaryota; kingdom Metazoa; phylum Arthropoda; class Insecta; order Diptera; family Drosophilidae; genus Drosophila; species Drosophila suboccidentalis. Next base: position 99,596 of record JBAMBK010001966.1, read on the forward strand.
AAATAAAGTTGCAGGAGGAGCCATCATCATCATCATTATCGCCGGCAAACATCATCATCATCATGCTGCTTGTTGCAACTGCAACACATGCAAATTGCCTGCGTTGTTGTTGTTGTTGTTGTTGTTGTTGTTGCCACACTCAATGACAAGTGGATGTCAACTCAAGAGCGACGCAAGGCGGCCAAGTCTCCAAAGCTCCATCGAACGGAGTCGAGTTGACAGCCACAAAGGCAGCCAATAAATAACAAGTGAAAAACAAATGGAAAATATTAAAAACTGACGGATGGATGCGCTTCTCCTCTGTCCCTTTCTCCCTTTCTCCCCTCCTCTCTCCCTCTCTCTCTATCCACTCTTTGGAGGGGAACAATGTGGAGAGCATTCAAGACAAATGAGTGCAAGCTGCCGCCTTGGAGCGTCGCATTCACCAAGTTCAATGTTGGCCACAGATCACAGTGGTGCCAGAACTATTTACAAGGGATGCAAAAGATTGTATTGAGATAACAAATATGCAGAATATATATATGGTGTATTATACAAAATTCATATTATTTTTCAAACAAAACATGAATAAAATAAATATAAACAAAATTTATTTTTTAAATTAAAAATTAGATAGTTATTTTGAAATCTAATATTCTCAATTAAATAATTTAAGCTATAATTATTTAAAAATATAACTACAAATAATATAATTTTAGTTGAAGATTAAAAAATTGTTATCTACCATAGATAAAAATGAACCATTCATAAATAAATTCATGGATTAGAATAACTTCTACATCTTCCGAATCGGAATATTTTTAATCCGTTAAATAAGTACAGCTCAGACAAATTAAGTTTAATTATTTAACCACTTTTAAGCAAATTACTTTCAATAAAAGAATAGTTAAGCACTTAGTGTCATAGAATTCACCACAATTTCATGACCATCAACCCACTGTTTCAACAATTCTCTGAATTCTACATTGCAGTGCAAAAAGAATGTAAATGTCTCTATTAGTGCAACATTGAACAGGACTTAATAGAAAGTGCGAGAGACAGAGAGAGTAGATAAAGTTGACAGTATGATTTCAATTTGAATTTCAAATTCGAGTTCGAATTCGAATTCGATCTCGATATTTGATTGCCGCATAATTTAATGCTGATGAGCCGCGTTGATGGGTCGTGAAAGGCATTTTACATAATAAAACGAATATAAACACATCTGCCCCACAAAATGCTGAGCACTCCGGGGACAACACACATTAAGTGTGTGCGTGTATGTGTTTGAGAGATGTATAGAAGAAATTTGAATAAATATAAAAATTGCTGTAAATCACAATCAAGCCAATCGAAGAGAGATACATCGAGATACACCCACTATTTATAATTTCTAGTGTTTTTTGTTTTTGCTTTCTGTTTTTTGAATGCGTCTGCCATTTGGTCGCGACGTTTTGTCGCCCTGCGACAATTTCATCATTGAATCAGCTCTTTTGGGCTAAAAACCGAGCATATTTATGACCCACGTCTGTCATATATTTGTTTAATAGCACACAACATTTTCAAATTGACCGAAAAACATTTGATTATGCGACGTTTTACAGAATTAGAACAAAAGGCAGCACATATCCATCGTAGCATCGATCGAAAAGTGCTCAAGACAATTAGTTGAATCAATCACGAATGCAACTCACACTCAAGGTGCAAGATACAAATGTATCTCGTCAGCAGATCACCTTTAAGTTGTCGTCATTGCTGATATCTTGTGCCACTGTGGAACTCTTGGCCATAAATAATCGCCAAAAATAAATGCGACGACACAATAATATTAAAGCAACTCATAAATCCAACTGAAATTGTTATAAAATAGAATCGCTAAGAATTCATCAAATATACTTTCAGATAAATGTGAAAATTTAAACATTTCGTGCTATTTTTGAAGCATGATGATAAAAAAAATATATACTGCTAAATATATATGTGATAAATAATAGATATTAAAAAAGCTCTTAGTAGAAAAATAAATTGTATATATTCCCGAAATTACATAACAACTTTTGTTATAAAAGAGAAGTAAAATGTTTGAAAATTTTGGAACTCATTTACTTCCAGAATTTTAATTGAGATCGAGCTATATGTATTACAAACTCAAAAATTATATTTTTGCGAATCAATATAAGTTTATTTATGAGTTTTTTAAGATTCTTTACTATAAATAACACTTGAATCGAATGAAAAAACTAAAGAAAACAAATGAAGATCTGTATAAAACTATTTTTATTCTTTCTGTTCCACTTTTAGAATAACATAATTTTTCTGAGTAATAAATCAAGAGTAAAACATATTAATTTATTTTTAGAACTGTCACTAATATTCGTTTATTCAAAATATCAAAATATTAACAAATTGTTTCCATTTCTTTCGAAACTCTTTTCGTTGAGTGAAATTCAAAACAGTTCTCAAGTTCCATCCATGTTTGCTGACCATCATTTCTGTAAGTGCTAAAACAAAACGATCCTCGGTCCGTGTTTGCCACCATTTGACCCTCGACAAGCCCCACAATCAAGTCGTTGTTGGGATCGGATTCGCTTTGGCTGTGATACTTGTATTTATTTAAAGTTTTATTGAGTGCAAAAGCCCGAAATGTGGTGCAAATCTATGCATAGAAAATAAACGACAGCATTTTGCAATAATTTAGTTTATTGTGGCGTGTGGCGCGGTTGCAAGTTGCAAGTTGAGAGTGGCGAGTGTGGGTATTTGAACATGCAGCATGAGATTTGAAATTCAAGCAGCAGTTGCTGCCGCTGCAGGCTGCAGGCCTGGCTAACTGACCAATGGCTGGCAAAGCCATAAACAAAACGTGGCCAGCAAACTTCGGGCCAAAAACAGGCAAACGCCAACGACAGACGGAGCAACAACAACAGCAACTGCAACAACAGCAACTGCAACAAAAAGTGGCAGACGCAACAAGGCAGCAAACATTCTCAACATGAGCAGCTGATATTTCACATAAACGACATAAACACTACGTCGAGCTGCGAGGATTGGCATCGCGGCATCGGGAATGGGATCGCTCCGACTCCGACTCCGACTGCGACTGCGACTGCGAAGGTGTAGCAGCAACAATTGCAACTGCAACAGCAGCAGCAGCAGCTACCAGCAACTGTTGCTGCTGACGACGCGGATGGACAACAAAGCAACTGCAAAAGTGCATGGCTGCAGACTGAAGACTGAGGAGACTGAGGACTGAAACTTGCGGCCTGACGACGCCATCGCCATCGCTATTGCCACCACATCCCCATCCCCATCCCCATCCCCATCCCCATCCCCATCCCCATCTCCATCCACAGACATTGCCACAGCTCGAGGAGCAAATATATCAAATGCGATCGATCGCCAATGTCGGGAGCTCTTGTTGTGTTTTCATTTTTGTTGCGCGAAAAACACAAATTTCAATGCATTTTACAACGCCAATTGAATACCCTGTAATTTTAAATAATTGTTTAAATATATTGTTAAGCTAATAAATGAAAATCGATTATTCAATTTATAATGATTATTATTCTTGAACAATCTATTTACTCTTTTCTTACACCATGTGTTTAAAATATTATGAATAGTTCATACTGATCAAAAGTAAAATTCCTTTAAGTTCATCTTTTATTTAAATATTATACACAAAATTATATACTCTATACATATTTCTAAAATCTTAAATCTACAAAAAAAAATTATTTTAACAAATTTTAAAACTTAATTTAGATTTCATTTTATTTTTAAATTTTTTAATAACATTTTTATTAATTTTTTCCTGACATTTTATATAAATTTTGTAATATTTCATATAGTTAAAGCATTTATAAATTTAAATTGTAATATAAAAAATAAGCAGAATGAAACCAAAAATTTGTTTATTAAGTACGAAGAATCTTAGTTACTCTTAAAAATTATTGGCCCTTTTCATAAAAAATTATGAAGAGTATAATTAGCAAACAAAAATAAGTGTATCTTTTAATTGATAATTTCATCATTATTATTTTTGACAATTTAAAATATATACACTAATTTCCTTGATGGGATATCTTAAGCACATTCACATTTTAAATGTGGCATTCAATTCAAATATTTTCTTTAATATTTAAATTTATTAATATAAAGAGTTTTACATTTAGGCGTTACATAGTGCTCCCATAAGTCGTACTAGCCACTTGGGGCAATTGGGAATGTAAATCCAATTTGATCTGTGCCGAATGCTTTTGTTCGATGTGGCAGTTGCTGCCGCAGAGCTGGCAACATTTCGAGAGATCTGAGATCTGTTGGGATGCTGTTGTTGTGCCTGTTTGGGGCAAGCTGTTGGCCAAGTTGGCCAGGTTGGCTTGAGCCACGTTAAGTTGGGCTACCTTATACGCGGCCATCCGATTGGCATTGGCAGCGGGCCCTCAAAACTTTGAACTGTTGCGCAGACGACTGCGGACTTGTGCCGCCTTTCAGTTTGTTGTGGTCATCAAAGGACGGACATGGACACAGACACGGACACGGACACAGATACAGACATGGCCAAAAGGCGGACGGACATCCAGGTGAAATGTGTATAAGCATTCGTGTTGTTATTGTTCGTATTGTTGTTGCTGTTGTTGTTGTGGTTGCTGCTGTCGTCGTCGTTGTCGTCGTTGTTGCAGTTGCAACGGTTGCATGCACCGTCGATCGTCGATCGAGCGACTTTTTTACTTGCATTTTCCCTCCTGCCCCCTCTTTAAGAATGCTTGGCGACACTTTTTTGCGCCTTCTCGCATTGTGTGCAACTTTTGGGACAAAGCTCGAGTTTAGATTTTAGGCCGCGATAACTATGCTCAAAACTGCGGATTTGCATTCTACATTCAACTTTGTTGAATAATTCCTCTCAAAAATAATTTAATTCTATTTCTTTATTTATTTACATACAAATTTAAAATAATTAAATAAATCTAATTGTAAGCTGACAAAACTTTGTGCAAATTTTAAAATTATTTGGGCCCAAAATTTGAATATTTGTAAATGATTCTTAGGAATTTTTATATTTTTTTTATATACACAAATACTGCATTCTCATCGAAATATCATAAGTAAAAATAAAGATTGTATAAAAATAATCTCCATCAGAGTAATAATGAAATTTTTGTCAATTAAATTCAATGTCAAAGTCCAACTAATATTGAATTAAATCCAGTCTAAGCTAAAGTTCAACATGTCGAGTTCGGAATCCCGCAAAGATACGTCAGTATTATCTGCGTCAAATGAATCCCAGTTTAAGCCGATCGTCTTTACCAATGAACCCAATGATGACGAGGATCGTCAACTGTCGATTGGCAGACAGAATCTGAAGAAGTGGCTGGGTCGCATGGTGCGAGTGACCTTGAGGAACAAACTGGTCCTGGTGGGCATCTTCAGTTGCACGGATCACGACCAGAATCTGGTCATTGCCAATTGCGATCAGTTCATGCCCGACGACGAGGAACCAATTTCGTATGGCAACGTTATGGTGCCGGGCAATCAGATTCTGACATTTGAGGTGGATGTGCCGAAGGAGAAAGATGCAGAGTTGATTCAGCAGACAGATCCAGAGACTAGAGAGAGTAAATAAAAAGTATAAATAAAATAGAAAACACTTTAATTGAAATAAGAGATTAAATTACATTTAAATGTATTTATTTGAAATAAAATAAAAAAGGGAAGACGAATGAACATCCCAATTGTTAAATGTACTTCGGGCCAAGTTCAATTGTTAGCACATCGTTCGGGTCAAGTGACCCCACAATGTGCAATGTTTCATCTGCAAGTCATGATTTTCTCATGCCTAAGACAGATTTATCTCTGACTTCAGTCTGAATGCTTCAGATATCCATTGTGCCCTAATCCCAAAGTATTGTTCCATCATTGAACCCATTCTCTCTCTGTTTTTTGTCATCCATAATATGTTGTTGTTGTTGTTCTTCTTATTCGCTTTGCTTTTCTTCTTGTTATGGCTGATGCGACATTTTTGTAGCTGGGGAATCGAGAATCGAGACTGGAGAGAAGCCTAAAGTAGGTGCCTTTATTTATGTTTATGGCTTATGAGACACGACGACACTGCATTGCATTAGCTGCAGCTACCTTAGGGAAGGGAAGGGATGAGAAGGGATCTCGGTCCTCCTCGGAGATGGAGCCTGCTCCCAGATGGAGATGGAGCCTCCACCAGGCTCCAGTCTCCAGTCTGCAGGGGCAAATAATGGCGCACAATGTGATTTTGCGTTGACATCTTGGAATTTGGTAAGCGCGCGCGTTCATGTCTCATCAGCTTGTTAGGAGTCGAAAAAGACAGTGAAGCAGAGAACTGAGGGGACTTAAGGGGACTTGAGGGGACTTGAGAAGCAGCCAAAAAGGAGAGAGAGATGTCCATCGCAATTGTCTGCTGTTAACTGAGTTAGTAGCTTGGTCTGCTCCTTTCGATGGATCCTCCTCAAGCTTCAGTCTCTTCTCACCTCCTCTCACTTCTCTCTCCCTTCTCTCACTCTTCTCTCCCTCTCTCTCTCTATCGATCTTGCAGCCAGTTCTTGGATTGTTCCTCGCACGCGTGCGCATTTAATGAAATTTATTGGAGCCTCTGCTCTGGAATTTGGGCTTGTGTTTTGTGTCTGTCCATCACTCGCTCTTGGGCTCCAGTTGCCTGCCCCATTGTTGTGCCACACTGGACTCCTCTGTGTGCCTCTGTGCCTCTCGATCCGATCGATTTTTAAGTAAACCAAGTCGCTAGCCTGTTTTACTTGCTTCTTCTTGGCTTCTTTAAATATTTTATCAGCTTCGAAGTTTGGCGGAACCGCTGATAAGCATCGCGACACTTTTTTTCTTTCTTTATAGTATATTTTTAAGAGTGCCTGAAAGATTTCGGGTTGTCGGTTTCGCGTAATGAGTTTGTTTCACAGCCATCGAAAGCTGCCGAAGTCTTGTCAGCGGCCAACTGACAATGTGATTAGCTGCCTTCAAGTAGTATGTGCATCTAAGTTGCCAACTAACTTAAGCATCAGCTAAAGTCGAGATGTTTTCTTACTATAATAAGGCCCGTTTTTTCAATGTCTTTTATGTGTACATTGAAAAAACGGCCCTAAGAAATATAGCCGGAACTTTGAGCTTAAAATCAAAAATAATCCAAAATTATAACAATTATTCAAAAGCAATCAGAATAAATCAAAAATAATCAAAAAAAAATGTTTTTGAGCATTCGAATTATTTTTGATTTTTTTGGCTACTTTGATTGTGAAAATTTAAAATAATTTTATTTTTACTAAATAGTCATAAATAATCAGAAATAATCAAAAATAATCAGAAACCAAAGTCCCAAATAATTGTCAGAAATGAATCGAAATGTATCTTACCGATTTCGGGACATGTCTTTCCTGGCGAAGAAAACGAACGTGTCAATTTTGTATGAATCGAAGTTTTAAATCATTTAATAGACATTTAATATTGATTGTAGTTTATAAAAATCCATTGGAAACAATAATTATAGTTTAAAATTAAAAAAACAGCTAATGTATACAATGATTCTCAGCATAACGTATTAAATAGTTAATTTTACAAAAGGTGGTCCTTCTCACAGATATAATTAAATGTGGCTTGACAGTCATTATCATTCATAGCACGTTTTCCGTACGCCCCTAACAACTCAACGCAATGTTCGCCATCATTAGAGTTATTGGGTTCCGTTGAATGCCAACGGACATATTCAGCTACCTTACCAGAAATTGTTGACTTAAACACACCTTCACTGCCAAGATCACTGATGCCCAGCCAGTAGTGACCATTGGTTAACTTCCCTACGACTGCGCCGAATTCTTCCTCACTTTGAAGAGTGGCGAGATTTGCACCCAGTTCACGACATGAATTAGCAGCCTCAAACCAATTTAACTCCGCCTCCTCCTCAATGTGGTAATATTTCAGTCCGATTTTCTCAAACTTTGTCAGCTCCTTGAGTTTTGCGTCCACAATTGTTTTGCGTAGATCCTCATACTTATCCTTCAAGTTTTGATCGAGCAGTTGAAAATGTTCTTCCACCTTCTCAGACTTTTCTTCCAACTGTTGCTCCAGCTTTTCAAACTTGTCGCTCAGCAGTTTCTTAAGATCGTCGTCTTTATTCTCGTCAATCACTTTTACACTTTCGGATGGAGGTTCTGTCACTGTATCAGAAGCATCTTCATCCACTTCTTCACCTTCGGGTACAATGCCATCATAATCAGAATAATGCCTTTTATGCCTTTGTACTATGCCCTGCGTCAAAATTCACATTAGATTTAAATTCAATACTGATAAAAGAAACTTACTGCTTGTTCACTGTAGTGCACAGCGATAATTGCGACTAAAAGTCCAACTAAAATTAGTTTCATTCTGATGGATTCAATCACCGCTCTGTTAATTTGAAGAAATTTGAAACAACTGACTTCTGCCTCGACGGAGAACCGCTTTATATACCCAATCTAAATTGGAATTATCAAAATAAAAACATTAGTGTGAAATTCCCTGTACGTAATTCGAATTTTTTCATCAACTCGCACTTGACCTCTGACGGGAATTTGCAAATTTTTTTGGCATTATCAATTTTAGAATGTGACGCATTGCTTTCTTTCGGTTTTTTTTGGATTTATTATCAATTCTAGCGACAAGTAAATGGAACAAATCCATCAGCTGTGTGACAATAATTTAATACTAGATTATTATTTAATCATAAGCCGAAATGTTTATTTGTTTACAAAGAATATATTTTATTTTAATTTCAAATAGTATTTTGATTGCTGTTGTTCTTTGCTCATGGGATTTTACCTATCTTAACATATTGTGGGTAAATCAAGAAAATTAGTCATTAGAAAAACCAACAAGTTTTGCGAGCTATGATTCTCAATCGAATAGTTTGAATTGGTTTCTTTTATGTGAATTCATTGAATCAATTCCTTTGCTTAGGTGCAACACTGCTCTGGATAGAATTCCAATTTCTCCTTAAATATTGTGCACTGGCTACCGAAATTAAATTCAAAATCACTTTGAATCGAGTGTGGATGAGTTGCCAAACAAACTACTGTGCTGACTGCGGATCCGATGATATGAGAGACTATAGTTCAATAATATCAGATTTCAGACAATTTAGCTGGGACGATTTTGTGTTTAGCTTCTGTTGACTGCCCGATTGCTGGGGATATCAAATGGTTTGGAGGCAACCAGAAAATAAATAAACTACGCCAAAAATGCGCTGAACCAAATTAAGTCGAACATGTGTCGGGGAGATGAATATTGGGGATGGAGACGGTTCTGAATCTGGGAATTTGCGCGGTTCTTGCCGACAAATTTGAAACGCCGCACACAAAAATCGTAGAAAGAGTGAAAGGCAAATCAGAAGTTCTTAATTCCATGTGAGGAGAGATCCAGGAACAGATCTCTGACGGTTGTTGCTTGTTATTAGTTGTTGTGTTGTCGTTGTTGTTGTTGTTGTTGTGCTCTTGTCTTCCAGACGAACTGACATTCAAATTAAATTGGATTAGCAGCAGTTCCCTTGTCAATCTGGCCGAAAAGACGAGCCCCAAAACTGCACAGCAATTCCAGAAAGAGGAACTCTAAAGAACTCTTTGCGCAAATCTCATCTGGTCTGACAGTGACATATTTTGTGACAGCTGATGGAATATGCTGGACTTGGACTCAGAGTTGGAATTGGAATTGGAGTTGGAGTTGGGTTGATTTTGGCGATGTTGAGACGGAGACCGAGAACATTTCCAACTCCAGTCTGATCCATCATCGGAGTGAAGTCGAGGCCAGTGTCAACTTTATTATAATGTGGAAGCTCTGTGAAGATGTGAAGAGATGGAGATGGAGATGCAGATGGCGGCATCATTTGATCGCCACGTTTGCCAAGATTCTTCTTGGCTAATCCTTTTCGCAATGACTTGACAGCTGCCTGGCATCCTTCTTAAATTTCGCGGTGCCATCAATCAGACGGATGTGGACTCGTATTTATGTATTTATAACCCAACCAACTCTCGTCGCGCTAATTAGTCACTCAGTCAGTCAGTTAGTCAATCTTTCAGTTAACTTGGCTGATATCAAATTCTCTCATTGGTGCCACATTCAGCTACCGCCTGGACAGCTTTCTGTCGATCAGTGAAGCGATCTTGAGTTTACAGTGGAGTGAATAGTACTTAGTGCCCACAGAGTGATCAATCAATGATGATTAATGCAAATGCAAATGCAAGGTCAGCAAATTGCCAATCTCCAACTCTCCTCACTCTCCTCAGTCTCCTCTTGCGAATTGCCACACACATCAATCATTCATTAGCTGCTCAAGTTGTCAACTTGTCGCCCAGATGAATCCTCTTCCGACTCCTCTCCATGTTCCAGTCTTTGTGATTATAAATTCTGATATAAAGTCGCAACTCGAGTCACTTCAGCTGCAATATCAAATCAGCCAATGCACTTGCAATTTGCAATTAGCAACAGTTTCTTTTTAGATAGGCTTAGCTAATTAATTTGATAATTGACTGCGCATTGCATTTGATAGACACATCTTATGATAGACACAAGTCGAAAGCACACCAGATCTTACATCAGCTCAAAGTCACATGATTTTCCACTTGAAGATGCAGATTGAATCTCAAAGCAGGCGATTTTAATGCGTCTATCGCCAAAGCATCTTGACAAGATCCTGTTTTGAGTAGAGACTAATATAAACCCAAAGAAAGCTGAGAAATTGAAATTGAATATTCTACATAAATATTTGAAAGATTGATGGAAATGATAAGTAATAAAATAGTATAGATACACAAAGCTTGTTTTAATGTTTATAATTTTATTTTAGTAATTATAATAATTTTCAATTGCCTCAATTGCTCTTCTCACAAACAAAGTTAAGTTTGGCTTGACAATCAAGTTTTGCCAAGTTAACGCAATCCGACTGACCTATCCAGTAGTTGTTATTGGCCAACTTTTCGCTGATTTCAATTACCATTTCATTTTGATTTAATTTATTAGTTCTGTTCACTTGAAGGAATTTGAGACA
>JBAMBK010001967.1:0-16869 GCA_037043435.1 Drosophila suboccidentalis
GTGTTGCAGGGTATGATAAAAGTCTCTCCTCATTAAATGCAGCTCAGCCGTGAATTTGTGATCATAAGAATAAAGTTCACGTAACAAAGAACAAGATCCGATATTTTTATGCCGTGAAATATTTTAAACTTTTGAAATATTTCTTTGATGTTACGAAAGCATTTATTGCTAGAATATGCGATATGAATTTTAAAATATGCTAGATTTTAGGCTTTAAGCTATTTGCAAATTTTATAAGCATTTTCAGCCTGAAAACTGCTAAATTGGCAACACTGATTGAGACAACACCTTCAAGTTAACAACTGTGAAATGTTGTCATTACTGTTATTGCTTTTCCAAATTTTGTCTTGAAACCATTGTTTCAGATAGACCCTTAAGAAATGGCAATTTTTTTAAATTTTCAAATAGCAGCTCCTTCTGGTTAACAACTTTGCAGCTCTTTAATCTCGAACCTGTTACAATGCTCTATTATTTCTAAATGTGGGCATTTCAATTACCATAAACTATTAGTGTATGAGTTAAAGTATGAATGAATATAATTTTCTAGCTTGCCTAAAACTTTAATCAGTCATTACCACCGTTTTATTTGTCCCATCTTGTTGTGATTTAGTAGGATGATAGTTATTAACAGTAGTTAACGAAAAAAACGTAATATCTTAAAAACTGTGCGAATGGTGGTTTTTCGCAATTTGCGAAGGCGGAAAAGGGCGTGGCAAAATTTTGAAACAAACTTGATCTGCGTGGGGTTTATAGAAATCTGTGTGCCAAATTTGGTTACTCTAGCTCTTATAGTCTCTGAGATCTATGCGCTCACACAGACGGACAGACGGACGGACGGACGGACGGACAGACAGACGGACAGACGGACATGGCTATATCGACTCGGCTGTTGATGCTGATCAAGAATATAGATACTTTATATGGTCGGAGATGCTTCCTTCTCCCTGTTACATACATTGCAACGAATACAATATCCCCTTTTACTTATTTTTATAAGTAACGGGTATAAAAATCGAATCTTACAAGAAAACAAATTTGTTTTCAGTATAATAATGGTTTTTTAACATATTTTAATTTCATAAATTTGTTTTATTGCTTTCTTTTATTAGTAAATAATGTCTTTTGAATTATATGTAATTTTTGCTTTTTATTGTAAACGACTAATTATTTTCGGAACAATATCAAAATTTGTTGATTTTATTTTTATCCCCCTTTAACTACGACCCTGTTATTAAACCGCATTCATCTTTGTCATTGTTTGATTAAATCAATTAAACATTTTCCAATACAACGAGGCACACAGCACACATACACTCACCCACACACACATAAAGACACTCATACTAATGATTATGTTTGGCCATAATTGCGTTGGTCATTTAAACACAAATTCCATGAAATTGCCACCCTCTGCTTAATGCCAGGCAACATTTGGCTCTCTACGCTTTTTGTCAATTTCAAATCGATCCGATTGAAATTTCAAGCTGCTGTTATTGGTTGCTGATCAATGTTGTTGTCGTTGTTGTTGTGGTGTCGCCTAGCGGCCTTTGAATTGAATATCCCTATCATTGATTTGCAATTATTGCTAAGAGCTAACCAAATTCAACAGTTTAGCTTATCTGTAAAAATCTAAAGCACAGCTGACCATGGCCCACAGTTTGTGGCAGTAGTGACGGTAGCCATGGAATTGGCTCCACCAACCACCAACCCACAACTGGGGGTGGGGCTAGAGTTGGGAGTAGGGGTAGGTTTAACTTGTCGCGCGACATGAAACGATTAAGGCAGAAATGCTTTTAGCCATGCCATTGGCTTCTGGCTACTGTGGCAACTGTTCTGAGGTGTTTGTCAGGCTGGTCATTATGCAGGGGTTGTGGAGCAGCTGCATTTATAGAAACACACCGACATACGCACATATATATGTATGTATGTATATCGTGTGATTGATCACAATTTTCGAAAGTAATTAGAGGAGCATGTGGCCAGTGCCGGGCACACGACAGCGGGCGAACTTTAGTATAGCAGAAAGCATTAGACGTAATTACTCTGTAAATAATTCGAAGCGTTCAATAGCCAAAAGTGGTAGCCTTATAGCAAAGGGCTTTAATAAGCAGTCCGTGGAGTCGCTGACTTTTATGCAGATGAGACAAAAGGCAGCAGAGGAATTTTTAATAGAGTAATGTATTGCTCAAATGGAATAAGCATATTTTATAATCATAAAAATTGATTGGAAATACTGAATATAATTAATAAATATAATTAATTATAATTCAGACATGTTCCAAGAAATCTCCAAAAACTCAAAACCAAGTCAAGCTAAATTTCAAGTGCTCTGAAACCGGCAAAAGAATCAAAGCTATTGTGTTAGTTAGTTTTTAAACACATTTTTCATCAGTTTGTAACTAAATATAATAAAATAGTTCTCTGAGATATATTATTTAAATATGAAATTAATTTGTTCCTAATTCCAGGTTACTAATAGATTTTATTGTTTTCATTAACTATTTTTTTTATAGCTATCATTACATTATTGTAGCCTAGAACTAATTCTAAATTACAATGTGGATTATAGCCAGAGCAGCGGAGGCCTTCAGGCTGGTCTTGTTGTAATATTATATATTCATATGGAAATTAAATGTTAAAAAAATGTAATTTGCTATTTAATACTCATGAAACGATAGTATGTAGTTTTCAATTAATTTCAATAAAATTGTTTGTGTCAAAATATTAATATTATTTCATTTGACATGTTCTTGAATTGTGTCACAACAATAATAAAGAAGGACAATCAATGGCAAATAATTAATTTAAATTGTTAGCTCGATTTCAATATTGCTTTAACATTTCGTATATTGTTGCCATAAATCAAGTTAAGTTTTAGTCAGACGTCAGCACAATAATATTGAATGTAAGTATTCATTATGAGCTACTCACACACATCAACACACACACACATTAAAATTCAGCATTAAATTAGATTAACCTTGCAAATGTGCTGGATCTGTGCAACCCTCTTGACACGTTAAGTTACCATCTCCATCTCCATCTCCATCTCGACGTCTGTCAAGTAATCAGTTTTCTTTACGGAGACTGTAATTGCGATGGTTAATGCCTTTGAGGCAACCCCAATGGCAATGGCCCAATGCCTGCTATTACAAACCACACACACACTCACACTCACACTTATAGCTGAAAGCTGGCGAAGATTGGCAGCGTCGTCGGCTTGGTCTGTGGGTGCCAATAATGACAGCCAACATATGCATGGGCGGCGGGAAAACAATAAGCAGTCCAAACTTAACGACAACTAAATCCAATTATAAGCACACAGAGCGCAACAGGAGCACGCTGCAGTAGACCAAAAAAAAGGACACGAAGACGCAGGACAGGACATTGAACACGTGTGCGCATCGAATTTTCCACACACACACAGACACACACACACACACACACAGACAGAGATCAAGTCCGTGCTTGGGGAGTGGAGGGGGTTGCCTTTGGATGCGGTTGCGACTGCGTTGCATTGCATCCCGCAGCGCGTGTTGCATAAAGGTTTACTTTTCATTTAAGCGCCCAGACAAAGGGAACAACCCTTACAACTGCAGCACACAAAGGAGTGCGTGTCCGTCTGTGTCTGTGTGTGTGTGAGTTACTTTCCCATTTCCACGGCATCAACGAATAATTGTAATTAAACTTAATCCGCTCAATTTGAAACGCACGCCAAGCCAAAAGTGACGCTCTCAATATGCCACTTTTGCTCTGCATGAAATTTTATATATATACCCTGTAACTACGGCAGAATAGGGCATATTATTACTTTTATTTATTTTAAATTTATACGATACATAAAAATCTACATCATTTCAGGAATGTAACACCAAATTTAGGCACATAAAAATATAAATAATAATAATTGAAATTGAATTGAATTGAATAATTGAAATAGAAAAATTACCAAACTATAATTTAATCTTTATACTAAAGCTAAAGTTATATGAAATAATATAATTTAATATTATTTATTTATAATTAATTGTTAAATCTTAAATATACTATTTCTTTAACATCTGAAAGCACTAGAAATCGCAATTAATAATTTAAGAATTTTCACAATATAGCTTAAACTTTTTAAACAATTTTCCATTTATATTTTACAGGGCATTTGCAAATTGTACACTTTGGTGTGCAGTAATTTTTGCTTAATTTTAATTAAAAGTGTCAGAAAAAGGATTCGAGAATCCTTGCACTCTCCCTGAATCCGTTCATGTGTTAAAAAATGTGCATAAATTATTGAATTAGTGCGTTTGCAATAAACTTTCTCGCTTTCTCACTGTCTGTCTCTGTCTCTATCACTCTCACTCTCTCTCTCTCTCTCGTTCTCGTTCCCGTTTCTCATTTCTCAGTGTCTGTGAGCCAATTTTCACGCTGTGCGTTATTAATATAAAATTTTAAAGCATAAATTAAGGCGGCAGGGCCACACTTGCTTATAATTTATGCATGACGTTGACTTTCGTTCAGTTTGGTTCAGTTTGGTTTGGTTTGGTTTGGCTTTCATTTATTTATTTATAACACTCGATGACGACTGCCAAAGGGCTGCGGCAATTAGTTCCAAGCTCCTTGGGGATGTTTTAATTATCGTATTGTATTTTTTTTCATTCTGTTATTCTATCATTGTATTTGTTGCCTGCTGCTCGGCGATTTATGCGTCCGATTTAATAATGCAAATTAATTCAAGCGACTCTTTTTTTTTTTTAATTTAATTTTGTTGTTTTTTTTTCTGTGGGGTTATCAATTTGGGCGGCATCTTTTGCCTTTGTTATTGTTGGGTTAGGTTTATGGCTGCGATTTGATTTATATTTTTGAGGTGGACGATGGGGCGTTTCAAAACATTGCCCGATAAATTGATTTATGTGAGAGACAGGCTCAGACAATGACTGTCTATCGCATAATGACAGTCATTAAAGGACTCTCAAGAGGGGAAGAGCACGACTTTAATGTGTTTAAATTGCATATCGAAACGCCTATTGTAATATGAAAGTAAATATGTCATATTGATTTTAGGATTGTTTAATTAATATTTGTTCTTAGCAGTTTAAACTCTAATTAATAAATTCAAATTAAGTCTGTATTTCAGTTAATATTCAAAAGTTCTACAAGCAATTAAGAAACTTTTAGCTAGCAATTAGCAATGTGACTTAATGCACATTTTTTTAATGCTGCTTAACTTTGCCCTTAATCTAACGAATTTAATTTAGCATAAAGAACAAATCCAATATTATGTTTTATTTAAATGCACCACTTTTCACCCACTTAGAAGTTTATCCTTAGCTGCATTTGATTTTTTTACACTACATTTTCTTTCGGTCTTTATAAATATTTCAAATGTGTTACGAATTACCACAACAAACAAACAAGCAAACAAACAAACAAGTAGACAAACAAAGAGTGGAAATGTTTCTTGGTCCTGCAGTCTTCAGTTTTCAATTGCCTGCCTGTGCACTTTACACGTTCAGCAACAACAACAACAACAACAACAGCAACAGCAACAAGAACAACAACAATAATAAACTGTGCAGCATTGTCGTAAGTCTCTGTTGCAAGTTCCCCATAGTCAGAGATTCCAATGGATCTGGTTGCCTTGGCACAAGTGTTTTGTAGTTTTGCAGTGATTTCATTAAAATTTTACTGTCATAGTAAAAGTTTTATTATGAGCATGGGAGTTGTTGTTGTTGTTGTTGCTGCTGCAAACGTGAGCCAAAAAACAATTCCCGGCACATGCCAAAAATAATACAAACACAACTAAAAGAGGCTCGGACGGCAACTGAAACTGGGACTGGGACTGGGAATGAGACAGAGACAAGACTGAGACTGAGACAGAGACAGAGGCGCAGTCAAAAGTCAGCCAAGCTCGCTCAGTTTATATAGTAATTATGCTATTGTTGTTGTTGTTGCTGTTGTTGCTGTCCAGACTGCACGCATTACGCCCAGACATGCATATGCAACAAGCAGCAGCAGCAGGAGCAGCAGCTGTGGCAGTTGCGCATAGAAAAAAGTGTAGCATACACTGGGGCGTCTTTGTTTTTTATTTCTTTTGCTCAGTCCAACACCTCGTTTTCTGTCTCTCTCTATCTGCAATGGAGTTGCACAGTTTATGTTGCCTGCTTTTAGGCTAATGTGCTCATTTTATGCAAGCGTCTTTTCTCCGTGCAGAGAAAAGAGGAGTGTAGAGAAGAGCAAAAGAAGTAGAGGCGAGGCGAGTCGAGTCGAGCGCTGAAAAGTATGCAATGAGATTTTTATGCGCCACTCGCAACTTTTCATTGTTTGTTGTTGTTGCTGTTGTTGCTGCTGCTGCTGTGGCGCGCTGGCAAATGCAACAGCTTGTGTTTATAATTGAAATAATTGCAGAAAGCAGACATAATTATATTCTTATTCCGCATTGTTGTTGTTGTTGTTGTCGCTCTTGTTTATGCTGTCGCTTTTGTTGTCTGTTATTTTTTTTTTGCGTTCTTTTTATTTCGCTCATCATCATCATTGTCATCATAACTAGTCTGAGCCTGGGTGAGACTATGCTTCAGCCTTTAGGGCTGTTAGTTTATAAAGCATAGTTATTATGGCCTCCAACTATGGCAAAAGTGGGTATATTGGGTTTGAGGAAAGCTCCATAACAGTTTCATTTAAAGAAAATGTATAAATTGTTTTAAGAATTACGGATAGGTAAAAATGCTGAACTCTAAATACAAATAGGTGTATTTCAAAAATCTCCTGAGACTTTGATGCCGTTTTAAGTACAATATTTTAAATTCAAGTCAAACAGAATGTTTTCACTGAAAAAAAAGACCACTTTCTAAAATCAAAAACATTCATCTTAAATATTTTGTTCTTGAAATATGAATATTTTAAGACCAAATTACTAAAACTAAGAATATTAATCTTGAAAATAAAATTCTTAAATTTAAATGTTTTGTTCTTAATATAAGACCATTTTAAGATCAAATTACTAAAACTAAGAATATTATTCTAAAAATCTTAAGTTCTTAATATAAGAATAAAAATCTTAGATCTTAGATCTTTTCCTCTTAAAATAAGAACTAAAATCTTACAATTTTGTTACTTGTTGAGGCTTATAATTCACAACTGGTTCTGGCTTCTCAAAGATGGCATTAGGCTTGGATCGCTGGTCAAGTCAGCACAACGGTGCTGATGATAGAGATTGACACCTCTTGAAACAGCTCTACACCGAACCAAGTGCAAGTGTTTTGTTTGTTATTTAGTGTCATATTGACATTACTAGACCTCAAGTTAACTACAAATTACTTCATTCTTCTTAAAATGTTAAGAAGCTTAATCTTTATTTAAGATTATTTGTCTTGAGTATTCAAAACTTTTTGGTCTATAAATAAGAACATATAATCTTAAAAAAATAATAAGTTTTATTCTTATACTAAGATTTGTGGTCTTAAAAATATAAAAATTTATAATCTTGAAAATTAGAACTTGGTCTTAATTGAAATGTTCTTAGAATCAAGATGTGTTTTCTTACTTCAAGATTTTCATGTTCTCGACGTATTTTTTAGACCAAAGTTCTTAGTTCTGAGGCCAAAATCTTGATTTTAGATCCTTTTTTTATCAGTGTTTGAAGTGCCAAAAATTTTGTTTTTCGCATTCACACAATCGACTACCATAAATTTATTTAATGTATCAATAAATTTGTTATTTACTGGTAAATTTTAGGCAATAATTAATTTAAAATTTATTTTATGGATTTCTTTTGATGTCCTACTTCTCTCGTTGAACTAAGCATATTAACAAAGACCAAAGTAATATTTAAAAAAAGTTGGAGAATTTTAACATATATATATCATATATCATATTCAGTATGTAAGATTAGAATTTGTTAAGACAGAAATTATTCCTATATTTCTTAACATAAGGGGTATTAACTGAAGTAATTATTAAAATATTTTTGTATTTATTATGATTTACAAATGTAGGGAAACTGATCGTTTTTGCTATTAGAAAAGTGAAGAAACATTTCGATAGAATGCGTACAGATGTTTTTTAAACTATTTTAGGAACGTCAGTAAAAATTCCAAATAAAATAAGATCAGCACTTGTTCTGTTTTAATCTTCGGAAAGCTTCCTTAAACCAATTTCGAACTTTTTCTAGGGCATCTTAAAGTTAGGCATTGCTTTTTCCTGTGGATTTTGCGTAGCACACTTTAAGGCTTGGCTTTTTAATTGCACAACATGTAGTAGATCAAAAGCTCGGCTCATTTCCAAGCAATTACTTTAAGGCCTCGTCATGTTGTCGACTTAGTCGCTAAGCCGCCTTTGGCTGGGCATTAGCCGCACCAATTTCGGGGCAGCTCGTGCCTAATAATCAACCCTTTTGCAGCTAAGCAAATATGTTTGCTAACTGCGGCGCCTAAATGCATGCCACACAGTTTCGGCTCAGGTAGCCACGGCCGTGGGGAGTCTTTGGCCAGGATAAACTTCAAAAAGCGTCTTGAAAAGCGGCTTAAAACTTCTTCAGGCGAAACGGTTCTCGGAACAAACCACTTGCCTCAACGAAACTCTATGACAACATTGACAAAGAAACAAAAGGGACAGAGGAAAGCTAAGAAGGGGCAGCTCATAGGGAGAAGCATAAGCAGAAATTAAGCATTATGATGGAGGCGCCTTCTATGTGAGATGATTGATTGAGCTTTTAGTTAAATTGCACAAGCGGCCAGGCCAAAGCGCATCGAAGTAAAAGCATCTTAGTGAAAAGTTTCCCCTTCAGCCATCAGAACTGTAACGGGGTAGTGATGAGGGGGGATTGAAGCGGACGGGGGGGGGGGGGCATTCCCTCTAAACTGTAAAGTCGTTGGCAAAGCAACTTGCTTCGGGCTTATGTCTGGCATTTACCGAAAATTATTTGCACATCAGCTGCGTTGAGACTTCATTTTCCATACCATTTGGCAGACTTCCTACTATTTATAGTCTTCTTAGCCATATAATATGTATAGTGTACTCGGCTATTAGGGTGATAATCCTGATTAGCTGTGCATAGTCATGATTGTTGCACCAAATTTACAGATCACACTGATTAGTTATGCTCGAAAACTAATTGATTAATTCTATGCCCTATCAAAATCAAATATGAAGCTAATTACTTTTTAGAATCTATTATATTAATACAATAAGTTTTTATACAATCAAGTTTTGTATAGATTTTAACAAAAAGGATTGCTTGGAATTCAGTTGAAAAGATGCATATTAACATGTATTTTGCAAAGATCAGTCTCACTTCCCCACGAGCATTTAAAAAGATTATTTATATTTCTTTAGGTTTTGTTAAGCAAGTGTCACAAAATTTACTCTTGAATCTTCTCTGAACATTAAATATATTTAATTATTCAGTTGTTCATCGAATTTTTTCTAGTATCTTTACTTTTTACTTTGGAGCACGAGCAATTCGGAATATTTAGAGACTGTATTCTTTAGGTTTATTTTCAGAATCTGTTAAATGTATATATTTTGATGCCAAAGTTTTGTTAAAAGCTCAAGATTGTTTTGTCCTATAAATAATAGGTGTTCCTCAAATAGGTCTAATATTTATCTTTCAATAGGCCGCAGTGCTGCCAAAGCCCCAACTCTGTATCATCTCCGTCTCTCGGCTGCGTTTGTTTTTAGTTTTATGTGCGTGGGATGTCGGTAATAATGAAAAGTTTTGTTTGCTCAACTCACGCCTGGTGTTTTGAGGTTAACGATATTTGTACAACAACTTATTCGAATATTTTGTAGACAAATCTATTAGTGCAATGCGCCAAGAAGCAACAAGAATGATCCAGACATTGGCCTTTAATTCCCCGCGCAACAACTTCATCAACTGCCACATAATCCAGCAAATTTTTCAGCACTTAAATTTGGACATGACCCGAAACTTTTTCTCGTCTTTTATTTTTTTCGTTGCCTACTTCGGGGCTGCTAATCCCTAAACTGTCGCAAAACTTTGTAGCAACAGAGAGAGGGAGTGAGAGAAGGAAAAAAAGGCCAGCAAAAGTTTTGCAACAGATAAAAGTGGAAAGTTTGTGTAGAAAACATAAGAACAAAAAGGAAAGCCAGGCGAAAATTACAAACATTTTCAATTATCAAGCCAAACAAGGACGTTGACGTATTGTCTGGGCTCTCGTTATACCATTACCATCATATAATTACGGCCTGATTATTGTTTATTAAGTTAAAATGCCGCCTGCCACCTTGATAAATGACTCCTAAGCGCGCCTTTTGTTGCGACTGTACCTGTCCGCCATGACATGTCCATCAAAAATGGCGACCGCTGCTCACCTGGTCACCTGGTGTCACTTTTCCAAAGGGTTCGCCCAGTAAGACAATGAACTATGGACAGACCACGAAAGACCTGAAAGGGTCTTTCATTTCTCAAAATTTCTGTAGTTTTCATTACATTTTATTTTGATTTTTTTTTTGGAACGTTGTTTTGTTTTGGTATCATATTTTTCAAGTGTCACTGTCAACGCATCTTATGAAAGGCTTTTGTTTGATTGAAGGCAATTAGAGAAACTGTGCAGAAATGGCATCCTTCAACTTTTAAGCAACATTATTTATACATATCTCTCCCTACCTCATCTTTCATTCCTGCTTTTCCCTGGGGACTTTAAATTAATTAATCACATTAAATGCCTTGCGGACTGGCCGTCGCCCGCAAAGTAAAACCATTGGGCCCTGCTAAATTGTCAAAGCAAACTATTAAGATCAAAGATAAGAAGCAAAAATAATGATGCTAAATGTTGGCACAATTATGCCTCGCTGCCCCCCCTAATGGATAATATACTCCTAAGTGGCAGGGAGAGGTTGTGTATGAGGCACTGTAGCTCGGACTTTCAATTAATTAAATATATTCACATAATACTTGGCGCATGTATGCTGATGATTATGATGTTTAGCAGAGCGAGGTGTACTCAAACAGTTTTAATGAATTAGTCCAGCAGAAGCTTAAACTACAAGACTTAGAGTAAAGGAAGTTGCGAAAGAATACTGACGAAGTTAAAGAAAATATTACATTTATTGAACTGTAGATACGCTTTAATGTCTAAATTTTCAGCTAACAATATTCTTTCTTTCCCTATTTAAGTTATCTGATTGCTAGCACTCTCCATTTAATAATATTATTTCAGCAATCCTGTCCTTCAACAACTCAGCTCAACCATAATGTATTGTATTTTTTAAACATTTTGTACCCTTAGTAAGTTTTTGAGTATTTTTTCAATGTACAATGAAAATGTCCCTTAATTTTTCTAGCATCTTTGGCTATCCCAATTAATTCTTTAAATAAGCTCACAGAGTTAATGCAACTAGAGACGGTCTAAAATGAGTTATCCGAGCAATATAAACATTATTTTCTTAAATAAATATGAACCCCTCAATTTGAGTTCGTTATTTATTTAAATAAATTAAGCCTTTTTGTGTCTAACTACATCAGTGAACTCGTGCATCATTTTTCCTTGAAATTCAGCAAACATGAAAACAAAGTGAATTCAAAACTTTCACCCACTCAGTGTTAAGTTTAAGGAAATGGAAAGAAGAAAAAGATGTTTTGCCACAAAGAAAATGCATTCGAGTGTGAATAAAGCTGAATACAATCTTGTTGTGTTTGGTATCCCTTTTTTCATTTAGGCTGCCAGTTGGCTGAGTTATCAGTGCTTCATTTCAGCCATGATTTGATTTCGATTGTGGAACGGGAAGAGGCTGAAGAAGGGAGGGGTCAATTGTGGGATGGCCCTTTTATCTGAAGCTATTGGCCATTACCTTCAGCCTTGTCTTCAATTAGCGATAATAAAATAAATGATACGAATGAGTTTTTCACATTTAACTTTTTGACAGCTTGATGCGGGTACGCTGTTTCAGCCAATTGTTAATTGACAGTGGGATTGGCAACCAGGCGCACAGGCAGGACAGTCAGACAGACCGTCAGACAGGTCGACGGCTGACTCCGACTTTGTTTCGCTTCGTTTTTTGTTTTATTTAATGGCTTTGCTTGTTTTTGGAAACCGCAATCCCAAAACTGTCAAATTGACAGAAAAACGCATCAACAGTGGAGTACACATAAAAATATATTATATATCAAGCCAACTTAATTGTAAGCAAGGCAAAAATTTGTTGTCAATCCAAACAAAAGGCCATACACTGGGGCTAAAATGTTGAACAAATTTAGAAAGTTTAAACAATGTCATGGAATTATTTATAATCAAAAAAAGATTCTAAATTTTATTGCTTACTAAAGTGTACAAATATGTAACGACAGAAGCAATATTTTGTAATATAAAATAAAATTAAGATTATTTTGAATTAAATACATTTTGTCTATTTATTATTTAAGGAAATCAGTTGGAAAACAGTTTTTCAGATTTTTACTAAGCACAATTTTGCCTTGCAATTCGTAATTTTGTGCCACTGTACGTGCCTGTACTGAAAATGAAAACTAAACACAATTAAAACTAACGAACCTGGCCAAATTTACACAAAATAAATTTCATTTTAAATGTTATGAGGCTCATATTGAGAGCAGTGAAAAGAGTGTGTGTAAATGTGTGAGTGTGTGTGTGTGTGTGAGTGTGTGAGAAGGTCATTTGTTGAGTTGAGTTGAGTTCGTTGCTGATGCTGCTGCTGCTGCTGCTGCATTTTCCTGTTGGTTCTAGTTGATTTAATTAAATGCATTTGAATGCAAATGCCTGGAAATGCGTAGAGACGGCACTCAAAAGCATCAGCATATGTGGTTTACATACTGCAACATAAATGTTTTGATATATGGGCTACCATCTGAACACATACTCACACCAAACCTCAACAATTCAGTTAGTTGTAACTAAAACAAAAACGGAAATGCTGAGCTTATGCTGCTGACAGCGCCCTCTGGTGTTATTTTATAGCAAAATATATACATTTTAAACCAAAACCCAACCAACTGAGGGCCAATGGGATCTGCCACATTTTCATAATACGCAATCTCTGCTGTGCGTAGGACTATTCGAGTCTATTCGAGTCTATACAGTGAATGACTCCACACACATTCGCTGCGGGCCACATTTAATCAAAAACTGCAGACATCGACGACAAAGCGTTGCTGTTGCCTCGAGCCGAGCTTTAAAGTTAAAAATCTATTTGTTTTTTTTTTTTACTGCTATGTTGTTTTATCTTAACTGGCATTAAAAGGCAAAAATTTATATCCTTTAGCAAATTTAAAGGGTTAATTGGGTATGTGCGATTGAAAGTGCTAAGGGTATATGCTAAAGCTATGTTTTAGTTGGGAAAATATGAAGGGTATTTAGTTTCAGATGTAAATGCTATGGAAAAACTTCTTCTTAATACGAGAAAACATCAGCGGATACAATAGAAAATCACACTTGATATTAGTTTCTGGGAGTTAATTTCTAAAGTTTTTAATGAGCTGTGTTTGCAGAAAGGGACAACACTTAAATAGGATATTAACTAAATTAACAATGAGTGTATAGCATTCACTAATCCATGGCAAATGTTTTTGTAGTCTTAAGGCTGATTATAATAATTCTCATTGCTGCCATTTCACAAATTAACTTGCAGCTGACATTATTATTAGTTAGACGAGTCATTAGAATACAATCAGAATTAAATTGAATTTGGAGTAAATTTTATCTAACATTGAATACTCGCATCTATCTATCTATCTATCTATCTATCTATCTAGTGCAGTGCACAACTTAATCATTTCTTGGGCAGCCTGGCATAACTAATTGAATACATAATTTACAATTAAGTACGTAAGCTACTTTAATATTTATGTCGGTAAATGTGCAGAGACACCGGCATAGAGAACCCCTCGGCTTGGCTCTACCCGATACTGTGTGGGTCGTCCATTATCGACCATCACTTGTGCCAACTGCAATAAATGTCAATTATTCATGAATTTTCAATAACTTTAGTCGAGGCAAAATAGAAAAGTTTTCTGCTCGTCGTCGTCGTCGTCGTCTGAGCTTGAAAAACTTTTTAATAATATGTAAATACAGCCAACAGAGAGACAGAGAAAGTGCGAGAGAGTGAAAGAGAGAGAGAGAGAGAGAGAGAGATGGATGAAACAGGCGTTAACTAAGACGCACATAAAATGTAATGCCAAACAATATGAAAAGAGAATTTACTTGAGCGGCAAAAAGTACATAGAGAGACATTGAAAGAGAGCAAGGAAGGCGAGCAGACGACAAGGCAAACAAGAACGTGCTCTGAAGCATAGTTATAATGGTGAATAATTAACAGTTATTAATAATGACAAAAGCAGCTGGCACCGAAAGGCAGCTCACAAATCTGTAGCATACTTTTTCGGGCAACTCTCACTCGTCGTTTTTTTGGGGGGAGCAGCAGCAGCATTTGTGCGCTTTTTGATTTAAAATTCACCGCCAATAATAATAAAAATAAATCATATCGCACAGCACAACAACAACAGCAACAACAAGAACAAGAACGAGCACGACATCGTCTCCAGCATATTACGTATACGCAATGTACACTTCCCCTAACAAACTTTTGTTTGCCGCGTGCGGTGGAAAACTTTTTGTGACTCTTGCTTAATAATTTGTTATAATTTATGAGCGTCAAGCGTCGTTCTGTTTCGCTCTCGTTGTCGACATTGGCTTTGTTATTGGATTTTCTTAGCCACGCCCATGTCCACAGACAATTTAAACTTTATGCCAAAACGTTTTTGAATGCTTAATTAGTTCTGGCGAATGCAATACACGCAATACACATAAAGCAGAAGTCGACTTGTCTGTGACTGTGTTTTTTGTTCAGTTTCTGTGTCTAACGATTTAAATTGCTTGTGGGCGACAAATTATAAAACATATTTCATTTAATTGGCATTATTATTATATTTAATGCCTGGTTTCAGTGCATTAATTGTTGCCAAAGTTTATTGAAGTGTTAATGAAAACTGCAAACGCTTTTTCAGCGGTTGAAAATTCTATATATGATTGCTTCATTTGCCAATCAATGTTAATTAACAATTCGAGTCGATAGAACAGAGCTTTTGTTAATTTATTTGAATTTAATATTCGAATGATTTAGATGCCGTAATTCATTTTATGAACCGTGTTCGTGGCATCTCTGAAATGCCATTCATCCCTCGTATTCCAAATGTAATACATTTACCAGTGCGCTTAGTCAGGCATAACAAAGCGCCAATGGGCCATCAGTTCCCATTCTTCAGTTTCCCCTCCCCAACCCCCGTCGACCGGCTCCAAGCCGTTCACCTTTGAAAAGGCGCTGGCAACAACTGCGCCCACATTAAACTCAATAAAATAAATGTGCAGCCATAAATTACATAAAGTGCGTCAGTTACACACACTAAGAGACAGGACATGTTCCCTCTGCTTGATTTCTGCCTGCACCCCCCGCCAACTTGATATCTGCTCCACTCAGCTGCTGCTGCGCCCAAAAGCAGACTATGCAAAATCGACAAGTGCCACAATTTTTTATGCAAAATAATCCTTTGCCAGGGCCTCATTGATGAATTATAGCAAATTAATTTTACACTAAAAAGCGACAAAGCTAGGCACAATGACACACCCTACCGAACACCCCCCTTATGCCGCCCTCCCTTATGCTGTCACTGTTATCAAACCATTTGCATGGCTGAAGTTGCCTAGGCAAACAGTTTAACCATATCAAATTCAAATTCGCATAAATTTTTGGACAGGCATGTACAAAAATCGATTCCCAACAGGAAGCTGCTCCATTTTTTTCCCCCTTTTTATATACACATATTTTTTGGGGCGCCGCTCAGATGAGTTGTGGGCTTTTCAGCCAAAAGCAGAATAAAGAAAAAAAAAGTAAACTCAAACCAAAGTCAAATCGATTATTATTTTATCGCCTGCAGGAAAGAGGTTGTTTGAACGCAACACGTTTGCTTGAGGGTTGTAAAAACAAATTTAAATGTACCGGCAAAATGTATCAAAAATTGAATATTTCGCATAGTCTTTTCAAATGTCAAACTGGTACGTGACTGTTGAATGTTTGAACTGTTGCGCCCATAGAGTGTAAATAGATAGTAGTCACTGGGGGCCAGATCTGGGGAATATGAGGATGAGGAAGCAATTCCCAACTTAATTCTTTGAATTTTTTCCATCGTAAAAGCGGCTTTGTGAGATGGTGCATTGTCTTGATGAAAAAGGATTTTTTTCTTTGCCAAATGCGGGCGTTTCTTCTTAATTTCGTCATTCACACGATCAAGCAATGCTGAGTAATATTCTTTGTTGCATTTTTCACCCTTTTTTAAGATAGTCGATGTGTATTATACCATGTCCATCCCAAAATACACTGGCAAAAACCTTACCAGCCCATCGACTTGCCTTCACACGCTTCGAACGGCTTTCACCGGCCTCTCGCCACTCAGTTGATGACCGATTGGACTCCGGAATGTAGTGATGGATCCAAGTCTCATCCATGGTGATATATCGACGCAACAATTCGCTTGGATTCCGGTTAAACATGTCCAAACAGGTCTTGGAATCGGCCACTCGTTTTTCCCTTTGTTCAAAATCTAGGAAATGCGGCACCCATTTTACATTGAGCTTTTTCATATGCAAATGGTCATGCAAAATTGAAACCGCTGACCCAGTCGATATGCCCACAGTCTCAGCAATCTCACGCACTTTGACTCTTCGATCAGTCATTATGATTTGACGGACTTGTCTGATGATCTCTGGGATAATCATCTCTTTTAGTCTTCCCGAACGCTTCGAGTCTTCGGTGCTCGTACGACCGCGTTTAAAGTTGGAATACCAATCGCAAATGGTTGATTTACCTGGAGCAGAGACCCCGTAATGCTTATCAAGCCATGTCTTTGCTTCT
>JBAMBK010001968.1:0-18816 GCA_037043435.1 Drosophila suboccidentalis
GCATTTTGAAATCGAGAACAATTATATAATTATTATATAATTAATAAATAATTATTAAATTAAAATCTCAATATGAACTTTTATTTGTGTGTCACACACTCGGCGAGATTTCGATTTGTCGAAACGGTGTACTGTATGAAGGACAATGCGGTTATCATCACAGTCAAGAAGTAGTCGAAGGCAAACTCTCGATCACAGATGATGTCGAATACGATCACATTAAGAGGCTCTAATTTCTGGTGAACAATTAATGAAGTGTGCTGCAAGAAATCACAAGCAATGAGACAACTTCAATGTTAACAGATCCAAAGAATATTTACCTCATTGTGAAGCACTTTAAGTGTATGATCGTGTTGATAGGCCTTCCGAGCGTATAGAATATTTATGATCACAATTTGTTGTTGTAGCGTCAACTCCACGCTGCGTAATCGATCCGTACAAATGCCAAGGATTAGCACATTGAGTAACGGAACGAGGGCCGGGCCAAGACAACCATCAGCTATGATATACATTTTATTCTCGATATCATCATGAGCGTAGACCACACACTCCAGGAGAAGTTCCATATTGAAGATGCTTGTGAATATGCCCAAGTAGATGGCTGAGGGCAACCAGGCCACCTTCTCCTTTATATCCTTATGCAGTTTATTGATGCGCAAATGGACCTTGAACAGCAACAAAAGCCGGCGATGATAATGGCGAGATATAAACTCGAGACCCTCATGATACTCAGTTAAGGACTGCAGAAAGAAGACCAGGTTGCTGTACCAGTTGAGTAAAATCAAATGATAGATGAAGTAGGCGAATGCACAGTACTCCAGCAGTATCCAGTAAAATAAGGTGATCCACAGAAAGAACGGCTTATTCCACATGGTCTCTATTATAATATACACAAAGTATAGCTTGCACAGGTAAAGCCCCAATAGACTCAGTTCACAGTGGTAAATCATGCCAAATTTGGATTGGATTATCCTCGAGATGTATATGACTTCATTGACCAACTGCTTGATCAGTCTGCAATCCTCGCGGGAATGTAAAAAGATCAGAATGCGGCGCAGTGCATTGATGGAAATTCCTTGCATGGCCAGGCTGATCAGAAAGTTCTGACCATCCGCCTTTTCGACTATAAATAAATGTATCCAGATGACAAATCCCAAGACCAAATATTCCACGCATTGCCTTAGCACAAAGAAGAATTTAACTGCCAGAATAAGCTTTGTGATTATGATATTATAATTCGTGTGCTCCAATCGCTGAGTCTTCGAGTCATAGCGCAGCTTGACGAAATGACAGCACTTTGCAATCCAGTAGAGCAGATAGCTGCTATATAGGAAAATGCGTCTATAGGCTGCATGGCCAGGTCCACTACGCAGCAATCTTATATCCTCTCTGTTCAACATGACGGCAATCGAACAACTAAAAACCGACAACGACGACGACCAGGAATTACAGCTCAGTTTAATATAATTTATTTTATTTATGTGTTGAACATTAGCAATCGCATTAATCGAAATGGCCAATGCAATTACCAAATAATGACTACAAAGATGATTGCAAATGAATATACACTTCAAAAACTACTATAAAATGGTTTCATAAAATTAAGATAATCAAAATATCGATACAAAATAAGATCATCGTTCGGCGCAGAACATGTAAGGCAATTCATTGTATGACCATATTGAGCAGATTGTTCTGGCCGGTTGCCTGATCGAGTCGAAATAATTCACCCCAGATGTAAAACCTGAAGACGACGAAATCTGAACTCGGGAGCCATACAACAAAAACTACAACATCACCAAAAAAAATGTGCGAGCAAATAAAGAAGGTCTTCGGTTGTTGATGTTAATTTTTATGACTGTCATAAATTTTAAGTGTCAAAAATGCCTCGACTCAAGCTGCTCCTACTACTCGTACTGTGGGTAAAAAGTAAGGTAAATTTGTTTGTAAAATGAAAAATCTTTATTTATTCTTGTAAATCAATTTCATCCACTTCAAAGTAATCCCCTCTTGATTAGAAGTCACACGGAGCCAAATCAGGCGAATACGGTGGTTGCGGGACGATATGCGTGGAATTTTTGGCGAAATGGTCACGAAGAACGAGTGCAGTGTGAGACGGTGCATTATCGTGATGCAAAAACCAAGAGTTGTTGGCCCATAATTCTGGTCTTTTTAGACGAATTGCTTCACGTAAACGACGCATAACGCTCAAATAATATTCCTTATTAACAGTTTGGCGAGGTGGAAGGAATTCATAGTGCACCACACCACGAAAATCGAAAAAAACTGTCATCATGACCTTGATTTTTGAGCGAATTTGACGCGATTTTTCGGTCTCAGCTCACCTTTAGTCGATATTCGCTCGATTGATCGGTAGTTTCCATACCATAGATCCAAGTCTCATCGCCCGGAATAATGTGTTTTATCTTATCCTGAAAGTCAGAAAACATTGTTTCACATTGTTTACTGATAATGACATTGACATGAGATTTGGCCCAGATGTTATTAACAGTGCTGCCAACTCATGAAAAAAATAACTAGCGCGAAATTTTAATCCCGCGAAGTTTGAATTGAAAATTCACCTTACTTTTTGCCCACAGTACTATGTTGTTATTGTTAGCTTGCTCGCGAGTCTTGTGTGCGTTGTTGTTGTTGTTATTTTGCTCGCGAGTCTTTTGTGCGACTTCACCGCGCCGAATAGGCAGAAATAAAGTTGGGAGCTTGCCGCTAGCTCCCGGAGTCCATGCGTGCCCGCCGCTGCCCTCTGGCATCAGAATTGCGAATTAAATGGCAAGAAGTACCTTTAATATAATATATGATGATATTCCATATCCAAGATCACCCAACTGCTATATATGAAAATACGTCTTTAGACAGCTTGGTCAGGTTCAGTAGGCAACTATCTGATATCCTCTGTGTTCAACAGCCTTCAACAAAATGAATGAAAGACGTCGATGATGTGTTGAAACACAGTTTAATCGAGTTTCTGTTATTTATGTGTTGGCTATTAACAAGCGTATTAATCGAAATGGCCGACGCAATTGCCATAATCTTCTCAACGATGACCACAAATTTGTAAGCTAAGAGTGAGAGAGAGAGAGAGAGAGTGACAAAGAGAGGGAGGGAAGAGTGAAGCTAATAACACACGACATACCAATAGATACAAACCTTTTTTAGTAGAATGCTATGTGATTTAAAGGCACATCAAGGAATTGATGAGCATTAATTCAGTATTCAATTAATAGTTCAATTCTTCTTTTGTGTAAAAATCAAATAAAAATACTTGTATTTAGATAAATATTCTTGACAGCATTTTTAAGTTATTTATATTGCCATTGTTACTGATACTGGGCATGAGTTTAACTTCCAGACTAAAGTCCTGCATTATTGCATCTCAGTTAACTCTTTTATAGTTCGTTTCATGCACTCTCATCAGAATCCAACCTTTTTCAAATTAAACTAGAAAATATTTGAATGCTACAAAGCAAAAATGCTTCAAATTACATAGACAGTTTGCCTCAAAATACCCGAAAAATAACGTGAAAAGTCAGAAAGCAAGTGAACCGCATCCACAGACAAACATTTCATTCTAAGTGAAAGTTCAATGCACCAAGAGCACAAACAGTCAGAGAATCAGGCAGAGAGACAGTCAGACAGACAGACAGACAGAGGAGCATCCCAGCCGTGTAAAATACTTGGCAGTGCCATTTCCCCAATGGAAATGCGAGTGCCGGAAAATGCAACTCTGCCGTCGTCGTCGTCGTCGCCGTTGTTGGTGCATATAAAAAGCGCGCTGAGCCGTTGCCGAGACAACAACAACATCAACAACAACAACAAAATATATATATACACACACAGTAATAGATATAATCCCAAAAAGCCCACCCAAAGCAACCCGATCCATTTCGTTCTAAGCCTCCTGCCTCATTACGCAGGAGTTGTAAATATATGTATGTATGTATGTAAGAAATCTACTCGTTTGCAGCTGTATGAATGCACTCATTCTATGCCAGCTATGCTCTGCTATGCTATTCATATTCATATATGAATATATGAAAAATGCTCCTTAAAATGCTCGTGTCTCAATGAAATGAAAAACCTTAATGAATCCACAAGCCGCGTACAATTCATGCCACAAAAGGTTTGCAGCGCTTGGTTGTCTGTCTGCTGGCGGCAATTTAATACCCTGTTAAGCTAGAGTAAGGGGTGTATCTTAGTTGCTATATTAAAGGAGTGGGCATCTAAAAACTGCAACAACATTAACATCAGCATCAACATCAACAAATGTACACATGAACATTTGTGCACTGAATGAAATCAGAGAATCATAAATTAGTGATGTAAAAATACATCGATATATAATTTTCGAGAAATCGATTTTCAAGTACATTAACGCATTAAAGTTGTTTTGTCAAATTTAACGTTTCGTTTTATAATTTAGATTTTCATCACAAACTTTCATTGAGGCAGCTAAACTGTCAAAAGCAACGGAAAGAGCTATGTGAGCAAAGTGAAACACTAAGTGTATAATAGGGTAATTTGTATTATAGGGTAATTTGCAGTCTATCAGTCTTATTTGTCGGAGACCTGCTTGATATTTATGTATCAATTAAGGCGCATTCGCCTTGCTGAGGGTCTGTCAAAGTGCATGGCAAGTTTTTGGGAAGTTGCATTTTGAAAATTGTGTACGGCGACAGCTGTTTGGTGTCCCGCGGACGAGAGCGCGGAGACCGAACTGGAGAGATTGCATTCACGACACCCGGGTGCACCCTAAGCGCATTTGGGTAGCCGAGCACCCCTTCAGGAAGGGTTTGATGCGGTACGACAGGGCAGAGGGCTTAAGCTTTGCATTCGAATACGCCACCCACTAAATGAATTACGCGGGTTGCAAAATCTGAAGGTTGAGTTTGGGTTGGAATTGGACTGGGGTTTTGGGGGTGATTAAATGCCCTTCAATGCGCCGCATTCCACCCCCATTTGTCATGGCATTTGTTCAGTTTCAGATTCTCTTTCATTCTTACCACAATATGAAGCCCCCGTCGCCTGCATTGTAACATTTTTGCAATTATAACTCGCTTTCCAAAATTGGGGCTGTCGTAGTCGCAGTCCCTACTCTGCCAGGCTTCACTGTGTCTGTTTCTGAGCGTTGCCATTGTAAGCGTTTCTCAAGTACTTGGAATAGACAATGGGTCTTTTAAATAACAAAGAAAGGCACATTGCGACGTTGCCAAATTGTTGAAAGTGGGCTAATAACCGCGGATAGAAGCTCATAAAATGAATATTCCAAGACTGTTGACTGTACTTTTGGTAGAGACAAGTTAAGGAAGTCGTAAAAAATCAATAAAACAATTGATTTATTTAATAAAACAATTTATTCCAGTTAGGATTTTTGATTCGGCTTTATACCAATGCGTTGTTCGTCGGGATTCTTCGCTTACGCATTTCCTGCTTCAGTTTGCTGCAAGTAAATCAACGTTAAAATCTGCAGTTGATAAAGTTGAACGTGTTTAAGACATGAGGCAATCCCAGTGGGCGTGGCAAGGCTTTAAGGCTAATTTCAAATCAAGTCATGACCTTCATTATCCCACACAGCAGCCACGTCAAAAGACAGCCAATATTTTATATAAAATTTGTGGAAAAATAGCTGCCGGCTATTTGTGAAAAATCAACACACACACACACACACACACACACAGACATGACCAACGTAAACAGGAATTTGATAAAATTTAGCAGAAAATGGAGAAGCGGAAAAAAGAAACGATATGGTTTATTAAATATTTCGAGCCTGTGGCAATGTTGAAAGCAAACACACATGCCAAGAGAGTAGAGTGTAGAGCATCTTTCATGTGGCCTGGCCCGGGTGTTACGTGGCGTATGAGTAATTGAATTTAAAGTACTGCAACATTTCATAATAAAAAGACGAGGAAAAGCAAGTAGAAAAATCTGCTAATGACTTTGCGGCTACTGTGTGTGTGTCGACTTCAAATCGCCTGCCACTTGAGACTGTCTAAGAGGAAAGTCGAGTCAAAGCGAGTGCTTGCCTCAAAATTCATCAAGCACTCAATAGATCAATGACAATCGCTTTTTTATATTTAGCGCTCGTAATCCACTGGCTGCAAATGCCTTAAAGTGTCATCACTGCCAATGTCATCAGCATACCCAATATCTGACTCCAAATCAAAATCATCATCTGGATAGTTATACATCACAGGCACAGGCAGTGCATTCATATAGACGCTTATCTTGTAAATTATCCAAGCCAGCAGGGCCATAATCCAACCGCAAACTGCTCCAAAGGCGATGCAGGTCGCCGCCTTGATGAGCAGCCCATAATCGGACTGCAGGTGATAATGGAATATGGTCAACTGCTTGTAAAAATACTCCTGAGCGTCCATGATAATGCTGACTTTACAATTTTTGTTTAAACTTTTGAATTTATATTAATTGCTTTGATTTGAAAAAATATACATATGTTACTTATATTCTATAGAAAAGTTTGACAAATTTCTGATCACCATCAGTTGCTCTCTGACATTCCGTCACTTTCATTATTAAACTAAACATATATTAATAATCAAAATGATGTTAAATCCGATAGAAATTTTTTGCTACTATGTGGCGCAACCCGTCGTCGATTTCTTGTCCTATTTGCTAAACGATGTCCACTATTTGGCTTTCCTGGCTGCGGTCAGTGTAATTGGAGTATTATTTGGCCTCTTCATGGGAATCATAACACTTATCTGTTTCAAATGCCAGGGCTTAGACGAGCCAAAAAAGGAGTTACAAAGCGAGCAGGAAAATGAAATCCAATCAAATAATGCAAAGCAAAAGCATGAATAGTTTTGTTTAAGCTTGTGGAATTAGAGCTTAAACTTAGTCAAACAGAAATATGATGGTTAATCAAGCAAATATAACAAATTTTGATAATCAACACAACGATTTGCAAAAGTAAAAAAAATATTTAATGGGTGCAAATAAAGTAACCGATGGAGAAGCCTCGAGGGAAGAAATAAAACAAACCTAGTATAGATTTAAAAATTAATAACATTTATAAAGAAAATTGCATTTGATATTTTGTTATATTAGATGAGATAAATAAATTTAAAACGCTGAATAAATATGAAATTAAATGTTTTGAAGTATTTAAAGTCAATTGTGCTTAATTTGATTTGTGCTTTTGAACAGACAAGAATTTGTTTTTATTTTCCTGACGATCCTTTAGTTGCCCATTCCCTGTGGCGACAAAGGAACGTAGTAGCCAAATGTACTCAAATTATTCACTAAGCACATTTTAATTTCCCCCAGGAAACGGTGGCTAAGAAGGCAGTCCAAAGATCCAAGAAAGATGCCCAGAACACACAAAACTAAATTTAAGCAATAATTTCGGCGCTTCGCTCGTGTTCACCCAAAGGATGTCATTTTGCCAAAACGCAAAAATATTTGCCAAAAAAAAATAAAAAGCAAGAAGGGGAAAAGTAAAATGCGGGACTGGCTGGGTCAAAGGACACCGTCTAAGTGGCATGCAGTTGGCCCATGGCATAAAGACAATTTAAGGAGCAAGCAGTTCATAAACAGGGCGCTCGATGAAATGAAAAACGACGACGAGAAACCAAAAACCAAGCGAAATAAAATTTATTTTAGTCGGAAAATTGCGTGACACAAGGAGAAGGAGAAAAGGAGTTGGAGTTGGAGTTGGTGTAGAAAAAGGAGAAGATGCCTCTAAATGGCAGTGAGCCAATGGCATCCACAAGTATATTAAAATGTTGCCCTCTTCTTAGTAAGACATCCGCTGAGACTGTAGATAGTAGTAAAAGGAGTCGGCCCAGCTGACGGTTTGAGTATAAAGGAAATGATTGGTTTTGGGCGACATTTTCTTCGTCGTTGTCGTTGTCGTTGTCTGGCCCAGCGAAGCAACAAATAGCCTCGTTCTTACCAAAATTGTTGCAAGAACAACAAATGGCTAAAGTTTTAGCGACTCCACAAAACTTGCCGCTGCAATGCAAAAACGCAAGTCAACAACAACAACAACAACTAACACGGTTACAGTTACAGTTACGAGTACAGTGGGGAAAATTAAGTTTCTGCGCCGCTGCGTAGTCAAAGGAAGGGACACCAAAGTTGTCGTCAACGTTGTCGTTGCCGCTAGACTCGGTCAAATTAAAAGCGCATTGCAAACAGAAGAAGAACTGCTATTTACGACTCTGATGGACTTTGAAAATACCCTGCACCATTTATCTTAACAGCAGCTGAGCAGAAATTATTGATATCTCGGATAAGGAGGTAAGTAAAATGAATATATCTATAAATAAGTTATGAAAAACAATATTTTGTTGATAAAAAAGGTAGCAGAAAGCCAGTTTAAATAAAACATAAAAATTATAATTAATTATTAATTATAACGTACACACATTTTATAAATTAAGTTTATCTACACATACAAGTATATATATTACCTAGTTATAGTAATACTAAAGGTAGCAAAAAACCAGCTTAGATTAATTTTACAAATTTTTAATAAACAAAAATTCGATTACTTAGTTTCAATGAAACATTTTTGAGTTTTAAAATTGCAAAACTAAAATTGTTTTCTCTTGCTTCAACATAAGACAAATTTGAAAAAAATCCCATTTCATATCGTTGCACATTTCTCATTTTGAATAAGAGTTTCTCTTTTAATTTGTATTAGTAAAGTTGACAATACCCTGTTACACACTTCACATAGACAGGGCATCAAAAGAAACGCAGTCGAGTCCCTTTTGCTGTACTAATGCAAAGCGGCGACGACGACTAAAGCGATTGGCTTTTTATTGCATACTTTCAGGCCGCAGGTTCAGGTGCTGGGTAGGCCGGTTGACTGGACTGAGACTCTGTCAGCTGCCTCGTCTCTTGGCTGTATTTGCTCTATTTGTTGACATCGTCTATAGTCGTTCTCGATGCGATGTCGTCAATGTTGCCAACTTGACGGTTTTTATTGCTTTTCCCATTCCCTTATCTGGGCCGCTGTCATACACTGCGTATGCGTGTTTTTCCCTTTTATATTTATATGTCTTTGCATTAATTTTCAAATATTTTCGCTGTTGCCGTCGTCGTCGATGTCGTCGTCGTTGCCATTTGCTGCCTTTTGTGTACTTGTGCTTTTGACTTGGCTACGGCAAATTTATTTATAGGTTTCGATAGGCATCTCTTTGTTGTTCCCTTTGTCGTTGTAATTGTTGTTATTGTTGTAACGTGCAAATGCACAGGGGTTGTTGTTGGGGCACTAAAAGGCTTTTGTGACCGTGTTTGTCTGTGAAACAAACATTATGCTACAGTTGCTCGAACCAATTCAAGTCTAATAGAAAATACCGTACATATTGACTAAACTATGAATGTAAGTAAATTCATTGTCATATCTCTGAAGAAATTGTTTTCTCATTGTAATGCAACTTTTTCATGTGCAAATATTAAATTTTATCTAAATTATGTTTGCGGTAGATTTAGATATATGTATTTATACTCTAAGCACCTGGAAACGATAAATCTTGAGCATTTGAAAATTAGCTTGTGAAATTATTGTTTGTTTTTGATTGGTATTTTAGGTTTTGAATACAAATCATTTAATAATAATAATTTTAAAATCACAAATCAAAATTATGGTCTTAGTTAATTAAATAATTCTCAAAAAAGGTTCAATAAAATATAAACAAATTTTAAATAAATAAGGGTAAACATAAAAAGAATTCAGATTAAAAATGTAGACTTTTAAGCAGGGACCGTAACTTTTATAGCTTTTCAAATAAAAATTGCAAATTATTTTCAAATTTTTATTTTAAAATTACGAAATAACCATTATTTGTAATTTTTATTTAAAAAGTCAAAAATAATCGTTAAAATTAATTTTTTTTAATAAAAGTTGAGAAATAACACTTATTTTTGATTTTTTCCAAGAAAAGTAAAAAATAAGAGTTATTTTTTAATTTTATTTTAAAAGTTACAAATAAGAGTTATTCTGTAACTTTTATTTTAAAAATCAAAATATAAAAGTTAAGTTGAATATCTTTTGAATCAAGTGGTGTATTACAAAAAATTGAAATTCTTCTTGATCTATGACTCGAGACCTTTGATACATCACATGTCCTTCCAGGATGAAGTTAAGGATCCGACTTTTTCTATCATATTTCATTTTTTCTGCTATATTCTGCTGCAGTAATATATGTTTGAAATAATTATTGGCAAATAAAATACCAATACTAAAAATACCAAAAATATACTAGAAGTCATACAAATTCCAAAAAATAGTATCACTTTAACTTTTATTTTTGGTTTTTAAAATAAAAGTTTCGAAATAACTCTTATTTGTAACTTTTAAAATAAAAATCAAAAATAACTCTTATTTAATAATTTTATTTCTAAATTGAAAATAGAAGTTGTTGGCTGATATTGATAGTCCCGAATGATTTTACTTTCCTTCACATTGATTTTTTAGTTGAAATTAGCATTCATAACTCTAATTTGCATTCCCTGCTTTTTTGAAATTATAATATAAGCTTAAGTCTTGAGTATTTAAATTAAAAAAAACAGTTCATATTTTTTTTTATCAATTATTGAGAGCAATATATTCCATCTCCTCTTTTCGTATCGCTATCAATTTTCTCGTCTCTACTTGCGTTCGTTCAAAATTGACAGTCAGTCAACAGCGACGTGGCCATTGTCGCCGCATCGCTGCCATTGCCAACACAATCCATCACAATCACAAAGCCAACGCGACCAGACAGGGCCACACACACACTTACACACACAAACACACACGCTCACTCAATCACACACATACAGACATATAGAGTCATTCAGTCAGTCAGACTGTCAGACTGTCATTCAGCAATAATACCACAAACCGAAAATGCCTCAACTTCAGTGCAGCCCGGCGACGATCTACACTGTAGATAGAGAGAGACCAAGTGAGCGAGCGAGAAGGAGAGTGGAAAAGAGACCACTAGACACCCAAAGCCCAGGGCCCAGACGAGGGAGTGCAGAATGGCAGCCCCAGACGTCGGCTTACCCAACCACATTTGTCATTTAAGCTCAACCAAATGTAATATGAAAATCGGCATGAGTGAAAATGTCAACGTGCATTGTGGCAACCAAAATGATTGGGTGGTGCATTGCCCATAGGTAGGTGTTAAGGCAAAAGGCGACGGCAGACTATTGGGTGGTTTTACTGGTTTCACAGCCTCACAGTCGCCATGTTGTGGAATTTCCTGTCAAGCTAATTTCCTTTGGGTGCAACGTTGGTTGCCTTTTGACTCGATGGCTGCTTGACTACGTTGCCAGGTTGCCTGGTTTGGTTGGCAGCTCGTTGAATCAATTCACCTGCATGCATAAAATATTTTTGTTGAAAAAATATTCAAACATTGCATATTTTATAGTTTATTGACTGCTCTGCGAATGTATGTGTGTGTGTGTTATTGCTGTTGATGTTGCAACAACTTTTCAACTTGTCAACAGGGCGGACTTTGTTGTTCTTCGCTGCCCCTTTCGGCAATTCACGTTCCACAGTTGACACAAAATGAGCGTCATATATATATATATATATATATATATACACACATATAGTATATATAGCTGCTCCCAATAGGATACACGACCCCTCCATCTTCTCGATGTTCCACCTTGACTTGTTTACCAATTGCATCAGCAACAGCAGCGTTTTTCAACGTTACGTGTCGCCACATTTGGGAATTGTTTTGTGCGTTGTGCACATACATAAAAATGAGTATACACCACACACACACACTCACATCACACAATTTCATACAGGTATGCATATACGAATTTATATAATAGGGTCATGTGAGCGTATCGTGCGGGTGCAATTTACATGCACTGCGTTTCTGGAATGTGTTATTAAAATTTATGTGCGAAAAAGGTGTCGAAATGCGGGCCGGCTACAACATGGACATGGGACCCGAATACCGAACACCGAACACCAAATCCCGAGACCCCAAAACGTCAGAATTGAAACAAACAAAAGCAAAAAAAAACAAGGGGGCTCCGCCCCCTGCTCGCTTCGCTCGCCTACCCCCGGCTCGCTTCGCTCGCGGGGAGGTGCGGCTACAGTCGAGTTTGCTCGACTGTGAGATACCCTGTGCAAGTCTCCATAAAAAAGAATATTGGCTTAAATAAAATTAGTAATATGTATGTTAGCATATAAAACATAAATATTTAACGCCGCTCGAATTAGCTTCCGATTTCATAAAATCGTTACCCAGGGAACACCACGGGGAGGCCATTACAATTGTAATAGGGTCATTTTCCAAATATTAATTTGGAGACCTACGAGTCGACTTGAGCTTTCTAAAAGCCCCTAAGTTCCCCAAAAAAAAACTTAATATATTCTGCAAAATTCAGGAGCAGATATTCTAAAGAATATAACAGATAATATAAGAAATACGTAAATAATAATTTCTGCATGCTTCAATAGCAGATAATATAATAAATGAAATATATGAATAATATATGAAATATAATAATTAAAGACGTAAAATTTAAATCGTAATAAAATATAAAAATGTATACATACATACATACTTATTGAATACTAATAATTAATCTGTACTATCCTTGACACTAACTGAAAGACCATTGTGATAACTATAAACAGTCTCAAAAGTTCGGGCGCTGATATTATTTGCAGAGATATTTGAAAATGCCCAATCAATATGTGTATCCACATTGGTAGTGGATGTATTCAATTCTAATAAGCTCCTAAATCCTTTTCTCTGCAAATTATTATATACTTCCCTAGTTGAGCCTTCAAGCTTTTTTAAGCATAAATTAAAATCTCCTAATATAATAGTGTTCCCCTCTAAAATGGGATATTGCCCGAATAGATCCTCTAATTCAGTTTTAAATGTTGATGGAGGGTAATTTGGACTTTTATACACAATTAGAAAAGCTATAGATTTGTATCGAAATACGCAATACTCAAAGACATACGAATCAATTTCTTTCCTACCGCTAACTTTAAATGAAATCCTATTAGCTACTTCATTTTTGGCATATACTAAAATACCTGTTAAAGGTCGCAATGACTCAAGGCGTTCCACAACACTAAACCCTGGAATTTCTATATTTTGTGTCGAATTGGTGGCTTCCACGAAACACAGAATAGATGACAGAAGCATTAATTTATCTGATCGAATATCAGCAATATGACAATTTAGGCTTTGGGTGTTGTGATAGAAAATCTCTAAGGCGGAACTGTTAAGCAAGTGATCATAATGTGTTCGAAGTTGTTTAGCTGTTTTCAAATTCTCTAATTCAATTTTGACGTCATCATCTATTTTGGGAGGCTGAGGAGGAACAAAATCTCCTATTATAAACAATCCTGAAGCTGTAGTTGCCCTACTACAGCCAACATATATGTGAGCACGTTGCATTCCTTTATTTGTGTGGACCACCACTTTGCTATACGTAGCTCCCTGACTTTTGTAAATAGTTATACCTTCTGCAGGAACAACTGGAAACTGCCTACGGTCAATAGTAACTTGCTCATTGCGCCCGTAATTGAAACTTCTCACCAGTTTCTGAATAGGGGTCCATAGAGGTTCAGATCGGTGTGCATATTTTGA
Organism: Drosophila suboccidentalis; assembly: GCA_037043435.1. Lineage (NCBI taxonomy): Eukaryota > Metazoa > Arthropoda > Insecta > Diptera > Drosophilidae > Drosophila > Drosophila suboccidentalis. Next base: position 13,614 of record JBAMBK010001968.1, read on the forward strand.
GCGAGCAATTTGTCCTACCGTTTCCTCTGAAAATTGTATCCATAAAATAGTTGGAGTGTTGGATGTATCAAAATCTATTTGCATCAATATGCCGGATGCTCCATTAACTAACCCATCCCCTGTATCTACATTGACCGTTATCATATATTTGGCAGTGGTTTTTAAAAGAAGAGACATACAAAGTGCCTGCGTTTCGGACGTTTTAAAACTCTTGACAGCTTGTAAAATATTATTTTTTTGTGCCGGACTCAAATGGGCGCCTTTAATGACATCTTTAGCGGTAGAATAGAACTGTTCTGTTGGAATTAAATTTAATTTTGTGGTGTTGTAATTATCCACCTCTTTATTGCTATAAAAGAGATGGATTGCATCATCGGGCACGTCCGATGGCTGACACATTCTTGATCGGATAAGCTGAATATCATCAGCAGTCATGCAACCCGATGCCATATTATTCAGGGCTGAAGCGAATGGTTGATCATCCCGTTGTCGCATGATTTCAGTAAGCTCAAAATATCTAAAGAGGTTCCACAGAGGTGAGTCAACAAGGGGTAAATAGGGATCATTGCGATCATTGGGCTTAAAAATCCAACTACCAGCTACTGGTCGTAATTGTCTTAGATCACCGAAAACTATGACAGAAATATTACCAAAGGGAGCGGTACTTTTGAAAATTTGTTTTAATCGGGAATCTAAATATGAAAACATTAATGCGCTAACCATTGAAATTTCATCAATTATAATTAGTTTAAGGTCTATCAACCTTGAATGCAAAGTATTTACTAAATCATGACTTAATCCTTTCAAATGAGCAGTGCATTGGTTGAGTGGATAAGCAAACATGGAATGCAGAGTTGATCCACTGATTCCGAAAGCGGCTTTGCCGGTTGGTGCACACAATACTATTTTAATGGAGTCCTGGTTACCTGGCTTCCGAATGTACATATCGGACAGGGATTGGAAAATTGCTGAGATAAGTCGGCTCTTTCCGACACCAGCACCGCCTCCAACGAATTCATGATAAACTGAATCGTTTTTAGCGTTATGCAAGACATGTGTCAAATAGGTTTTCTGTTTTAAATTTAGGGACCTAACAATATCGGCTAAGTTTTCTTCGGAAACTAAGGGAGGGAGCTTAATCAAGCGAATATTATTATCAATTACGTTGTTATCATCTCCATTGACATTTAAAACATTTATCTGAGGATCTATTTCTGGCAATCCTAAAACTCTAAAAGTACTATCTTCCTGATTTTCTGAATCATCCTGATCTTCCTCCTGAATTGCATTGTCCAGTGCTTCCTCAAGGTAACTATCATCTAATGCATTGTATTTCTTACGATTACTTTCAATTAAAATATGGTTATGGCTACAAAACGCTTCGCAATCCCCCTCTACTAACTCAACTTGCTCGTTCCGCCATGGAGCATAGAGCATAACTAACTCCCTAAAATAGTCGCGTCTGTCAGTATTTATATTGAACCTTGTAAATCTAATGATGCATGGTGTGAGCCGTTTTCTAACAAAGCCACTACCATCATCAAGAGCATAAACTACTGATTCGGAAGCCCTAGGCTCTTCGTTTTCATCTTGGTCTTCCAAGTCTCTTTGGCGAGTATTATTTGTTTTGCTGAAACTATAAAACGCAGCAAAATCGGCTAGGCATAAGCTCTCAAGAGCTTGTGGACGATGAATGTAATGCTCAATAAGTCCTATTACGAAAATATCCTCACTGTTTTCGGGAAGATTTTGCAGCTGTTCTCTTGATTTGAGCATTTTAACCCTTTTCTCGGGCAACGATGTATTTATAAATACTGTAGCACTACTGCTGCCGGACAGAGGCATACCTAAACAGCAGTAAACGGCTTCCTGAGCAGAAATCTCAGTGCCACAAATAAATTTGTTTCCTATGTGTTGTAACTTTTGTTTGATTGATGACACTACCTCGACTACATTCACTAACTGCTTCGCGCATTAATTTGGAGATTCCGCGCTGGGACTTGTTAATATAATGAACAACATAGGAACAGCAAGCATAGGGATCTAAGATGAACTGAATATCAATATTTGCTCGCTGCATCAAGAGAAGGAGTTTATTGTAATTATTTAGCTTAATATCTGAAAAAGATCGCTTTAAAAAAATTTTTGGTTTCTTTAAACTCGATCTGAGGGCACTTTTATAGCTTCTCATAGGACATATTAAGTTGCTCGTGGGACAAGAAGCTGTCAAAATCTTCAAAGAGCTCTTTGCATTCATCATTAAAAGGATAGCATATAGCATTGTTTGAATTTTTTCAAAATTTCTTTTGTGCTCCTCTATATTTTGAGTGTTCTCTCCAAATGGGAATAACATCTCAGTTTGAGGCATAGGAGGGTATGGAATACCGAATCTACAAATTTGCTTTCCTCTGAATTCTCGCTTGCAAGAATGTCCGTGGTTGTGAGTTTGATACTCTAAATATGGATGAACTTCAGGACAATGAGCATCAGTTGTGATAAACTGATCAACAAAAGACTTGACTGATGAAATGCTAGTATCATCACTTATATCGAGCTTGGGGGCATCTTTCAGCCAAAAAATGCCATGTACATGTGGGGAGCCTCTCTGCTGAAACTCTACTCGCCAATAAAACTGAAGGACCCTATGTCTACCGAAAACACCGCCTTCCTTTTTCATTAGTCTTAAAATCTGCCTATATCGAAATTCGAAGTACCTAGCACATGTCACCGGATCTGCTCTAATAAGACGGGCTTTGTTATTAAAATTCAAATTGGATGCAGCTTCTTCTGTTATTTCTTGCTTATCCACATTTTTAGACAGCAAGACTAAAAGCTCCGTCCACCTGGTCTCAGCTGCCGACAATGTTATGAAAAAGGTCGGTAGACCAATCTGCCTAATCATAGCCATAACCTTCTTCTTTTCAGCTTCCCAATGAGCAGGAGAGGTGCGAATACCCTTTAAAACCCTATAGCCTTCGTCATGGCGTACTAAATTGTCTATGTGATCCTCACTGAGGGCGTTTGCAGCCGAAATGCCACGAGCGGCGCTGTGCTTACGCAAGCAAATAGAAGTATTATTCCTAATATTAATCATTTCTAACTTTTTATAGTTAAGAAATAATTTGTCAGTTCTACAACCTCTCCTATCATAATTTCTAAGCTCTGACCTAACTATGGTTGTAAAACTTTCCTCACACTTTCTTTTAATTCCTGCATATATAGTTGGAAAGGCCAACTCCTCAGAATCGCTATCTTCAATCATATCTAACGGACGCTGTCCCTCTCCAGGAGCAATGATAATTCTTTGCATGGCAATATTTTCAATCGGAATATTCTCTAATAATGTCTCCTGACCTCCTGGGTTAATACTTTCCTCCTCTATAATATTCTGATCGTTTGGAGTAACTTGAGCTTGTAGATGCTCTGAAACAAAATCCCTATCTTCATCAGTTGCAACAAAAGGAACAGCCGTATCATTAGGTGGAAACGAAGACAACCACTGTTCGTTTACAGTGACCTGGTGTTTCCTATACAGCTCTGTGTTTACTAGAAACTGAATTGCATCAGCAATTTTGGAAGGCCTGACGGTTTCTGCCATGAAATCTTGGTTGTATTCCATTTTACGTTTCAAGTGTATTTGAATTACCTCAGCTTCATTAAACGCCCTTGGAAGTGACGTTATAACATTGGCAACTGGAATAGGAACATTGACAACCGCTCCTTTAATAGCGTTTTGCCGACCATATCCAAGGGACTTTATTATCATAAAAGGAAGGCGGGGAGAAATAAGCCTTTCCTCTAAAGGCGTTAAGCCCTTCAAGCATTCTGGAAGCTCTGGAAAATCTAGGCCATTTGTTATTGAAGCTTTCGGTTTGTTGCCTAATTTGATTTTTGAACCGCAAGTTCTACAAAAAGTATAAACATTATTATCTGAGGGAAATTCAGATGAAAGATATAAAATATCTGAACTATCTTCAACACTACACTTTTCTTCAATTAACTGACGAGATATTTTCATCAATTGATTTGGAAACCACAAACCTTTGCAGCAAATGCAAATCTGATTGGGTCCTTGCTTGACGACTTTATTGAAGGTGGCTAACATTTTATTTAAACTATTGCTCCTACTTTGAGATTGTCTATCTTCTAAAAGGATATTCGCACGCTCTTGCCTGATTCGGGTCGCATTTCTCCTATTCTCATCTGCTCTATTTTGACTATTGCTTCTATACTGACTAACTCTTTGTGATAAACTCCTATTGGCGTCAAGAAGTCGCTGTCTCTCTCGTATGCGTAAGCTTCGTCTTGCAGGAGTATTATTTCCTTGCTCAATTAACCTACGAATACGACTACCTCTAGCCCTAGCCCTTTGACTTCTATCAATTTCTCTCTCTAAAATTCTTCTACTAAGGTCTTGACGCTGTGATGCTCGTCGAACTCTGTCTTCCTCTCGTTCTCTTTCCCGAAATTCTTGGTCTTCTCTATGCTCTTGGTGTTCCAGTGTATTGACTGCTTGTTCTAATGCTCTAACTAAAGGATCAGCTCGTCGATCGGCGTGCTGCGAAGTATTGACTGCTTGCTCTAATGCTCTAACTAAAGGATCAGTTCGTCGGTCAGCGTGTTGTAGTCTGTCCCGTTCTCGTTCCCCTTCCCGAAATTCTTGGTCTTCTCTATGCTCCTGGTGCTGTAAAGTATTGGCTGCTTGTTCTAATGCTCTAACCTCAGGATCAGCACGTCGATCGGCGTGCTGTGAAGTATTGACTGCTTGCTCTGTATTTCTAAGCCTTCTGCTACTTCTTCTAACTTGGTGTCTTTCATTGTCCGCTATTCTTTCAGCATGTCTATATTCTTCATCTTCCCTACGCTGTCTTTGAGATATAGCATTATCATGCCTGTCTCGCGCAGCAAATTCTGGATCTGACCTATTCGAATTGTTCCTATTTTGTTGTCTCCTAGCCTGACTAGCAGCTGACAATCTTTTCTGCCTCGGCATTTTTATAAAGTAATATGTTTATTTAAGATTATTAGTATATATCGTATGTATGTATGTATATATATAATGTATATAGATATTTATATTAAAATATTTAGTATACGTATATGTATATAAAGAAATAAAATTGTATTTTAATTTTTATAATAATAAAATATGTATTTTAATTACTATAATAATAAAATATTATTTTAATTACTATAATAATAA